>PVKU01011335.1:0-44276 GCA_004027475.1 Anoura caudifer | reverse complement strand
ATTGTCTAGTTCAAATGCTCTCTTATTACATGTAGACAAACTCAAACACACACAGTCACTTTCTCTACCCTTAGAGTGTCATTATAGGAAAATAGTCCATGGTCATTCTAGTAGCAATCATTTCAACAACGAAGTTTGCTTGGTTTGCTTGTTTTCTTTTGTTTTTGCTGTTTGTTTGTTTTTTTAGTGAAAAAGGAAACCCTAACTACTTTGACAATCGGAAGCATGATTTTAAATAGTTTAACATAGAAAAGTCAGAATAGGAACTAGAGGTTGAATCATTAATTTGGGGAAGTCAGAAGGTCTCACTGAGTATTTGCCAGTCATTTGCTTGTGTCTAGAGATTGATTACTTATGGAGAGAGAAGATGGTAGGGATATAGGCAGGAGCTGAGCCTACTTGCTTGGCACCCAGCTGGAACATTAGCCAGTCTTATGACAAGCAAAGTGAACAGCCAACAGAATCTCAGCTGACATGAAGTTTGGAAGCCGGATTGTGCAGAGCACACTTGAAAATGGGTGTTAAGGAGGTTTTATAGGCCCATGGGGAAGGTCTCCAGGCCTGGTACCAGAGACCAAGGCTTCAGCAGGGACAATATTGGAGGAGAGCCAGGTCAGTGATAGTGGCCTAGCTCCTCCCTCCCTCCCAAGGCAGGGAAGTTCCAGACTCACACCAGGAGAGACCCGGACACATAAAGTTGGTGGGGGGAAGAGAAGGTAGCATGTGATACACAGCCGGCAGGGAACCGCAACTGGGACAGTGGTGGATGGCTGGGGCAGTGGCTGCCGGCTGGGACAATATCAGAGAAAATGGGGAGCCGAGTGACACCTGGAGCTGGGAGTGCAGATGAGCCAGGACTGTCGGTGACACAGATAGACTCTGGACTGTTCAGAGAGCTGGTCTGTGTGGAAAGCCCTGTGTGTGTGAGGAACAGCAGGCTGCACCCAAAGACCTTACATGCACAGTGACCTGGAGTGCACAGCGACCTCGTGGGCTTAGTGGCTGAGCCAGTGAAGAGGGATGAGTGGGGGCAGGATTCGTTCCCACTCAGCGCAACTCATGGACTGATGAAAGAGGTGATAATCCAGGTGGCTTATCCACACCAGACTGGCACATGTGTACAGAGTGGACAGTGCTGCCACATAGCGCTCTGAGGGCATGAGATGGAAACTCGGCACTTTTGATTACTGTAGCCCAGACGGAGCCCCCTTCCTTGTGGAACCACAGGAAAGGAAAATATGGAGCCCAGCCCCCCTCTGCCTGCAGGAACCTAGAAAATCTCTAAAACCAGGTAGGCATGCTTAACAATCAGCAAGATGCTCCACCCCTCACCCCGGAAGAGTAAGAGAATAAGACCTGGAGCTGAGAGTAAACCAGAGACAGATCCAGAAAGAAGTCAGAAGGTGATCACCAACAGCTGAGACAAATTTTCACTTTGCTCCTCATCAGAACTTCAACGTTTTATTTTTTAATCTCTTTCATTCTTTTATTTAGATATTTTTAGATTGTTTTTATCATTTATTTTTTATTCTCCCTTTCATATTGCATTTTAATTTTTCTTCTTTCACTTCACTTGTGTTCCAAATATTTCACTACTCTTGTTTTTTTTACTTTTAATTCTTTTTATTCAGGTTATATATTTTTCATCACATTATTGTTATTCCAAATGCCATGCAGCATCCTTCCCTGGTCTTACTCCATTTAGCCAACTTCCTGAGCTTTTGTACTGTTGTGAACTTTATATTCTCTCACACTATGACACGTTTCTATCCCTGACTCTCACTATTTCACTTCCATCTAACCTCACATAAGTACACTTCTTTCTTAAGTCAGCTCACATTCTTTTTCCCCCTCTGATAAGACTTCTTTTCCAGCTTTTATAAGCAGTGGCTAATTCTGTACAATACCAGTTATTGCTGTACTTCTCCAAAGGGAATGCTATTTGTTCACTATTTGTTTGTACTTGAAATCCCATAGAATTCTCTCCCCCTGTCTTACTCCATTTTGCCTTCCCCCTACCCCTCATCAGTTGAGTGAGGAATTTTATTTCATTGTTTTCATTCTCCCTCCAATGCCCAGCCTGGGTTTTACTTCTTACTCCTATTAGTTTGCCTCCGCCATTCTCTCAATATCATATTTATTTACTGTAGATATCTCATATTCAATTTTGCCTTTCTGCAATATTCTAATTCCTGTTCCAACTTTATTAAACTACATTCAGCTGTCATTGCTACTGACCCTGCTATGGTTTTTCTGCACTTTTGCTCTCACTGTTTCAGTACCTTCTCAATTTTCAAACTTCAAACCTTATAATATACTCTTCCCTTTCTTACCCTATTGTGTCCATAGCCCTTTCCAGTTTTACTTATATTTTAAATTTTGTTCTCCCCCTTTCTTCACCTCCATTCTATCCCAAATCTTATCAATTCTTCCCCCACTTTTCGCTATCTTCAAAGAGATTTTTTTTTTCAAAAGGGGAATTGTGCCATGCTGTGGAGGGTCTTTGCTGGCTCAGCAGCTGGAAGTGGAAACAGGAAAGAGTGGGGCACTATTTGCCTCCACTCAGGTGTAAGCAAACAAATACAACTAGACCACTCACTTACACCATACACCAAAATAAACTGAATATGGATAAAAGACTTAAACATTAGTCACAGTATCATAAAACTCTTAGAGGTGAACATATGTAGCAAAATTTCAGATATCCTCCCAGCAATATTTTCACCAATGCATCAACTTAGGTATGGAAAATGAATTGAGATAAACAACTGGGAATATATCAAATTAAACAGCTTCCCTATGGCTAAAGAAATTATCATCAAAATGAAAAGGAGCAGATGTATGGAAAAACATATTTGTCAACAATGACTCACACAAGTGTTTGCTCTCCAAAATATGTAAAGAACTCATACAGCTCAATGCCAGGAATAGGAACAGTCCAATTTAAAAAATGGGCAAAAGACTTGAACAGACACTTCTCCAAGGAGGATATACAGAGGGCACAGAGACATGTGAATGGATGCTCAGTGCCAGTAGCTACCAGAGAGATGCAAATTAAAACCACAGTGAGATATCACTTCACACCAGTCAGAATGACCATCATTAACAAATCAATGGGCGGGGGGGGGGAAATGATGGCGCAGTAGGAAGGAGCATATTTCACTTCCCCCTACACACAGCAGAATATTCTGGCCAAATTACATTGGAATGGAGCAAACAGCCATCAGAAACACAGCATATTTGAAATCAGGAGATCAAAAATTGTAGTGGACACTGAAAAACCAGATGGTAAGGAGAGTACTTCAGAACATTAAGAGCCCAAGGGGCAGCGTGGACACCAGGGCTGGGTCTGAGGCCCAGGCTGGCTCTCACCAGGCTCGCCACAAGATTAGGGAGGGAGCTGGGTCGACGGCTCCCTCCCCAGCCAAACAAAGTTTTAGTGGCACTGGGATAAACCAGTTGCTTGAAATCTCACAGAGAGGAGTTGGGGTCTCAGTGGCAGACAAGCTAGGTGTGTGAACACCCACGCATATCCCGGGGAAGGACTGCATACCAGAGCTCGCCTGATTATTGGTGGCCGGTGCCACTGGGACAGCCACAAACCGGAGCTCCCAGGGCCTTTGACTCCCAGCACCCGAGGGACAGCTGCAGGCCTGGGCTTGTGGGAGGCTGGTGCCCACGGGTCGTTTGGCTCCTGGCACCATTGAGATAGCCACACGCCTGGGCTCGTGGGACCTCCGACGCCCGGCGCCATTGGAGCAGGCACATGCACGTGGGACGGCTGCCCGCTGCTTGCCTGAGATTGTGGAGCCTCCGGCGCCCGGTGCCGGAGGGGCAGCCACGCGCCTGAGCCCCCCCATCCATTGGGGATGATTTCATGAGGATTGGCGCCCATATGTCACCGCAGGTGGCTGCGAGATCATAGCCACCTGCGTGCAACTGCGATAGGCACACGCATCCTCAGAACTTACACCTGAGGCCCTGGGCGGAGAGGCCCAGGGCTAGCTCTGAGGACAGTATCGCAAAGATAGCTGAGCGCTGAACAGGGACAAAAGCGATACTGACACCCCTAGACCATTGCAGCCAGCAAGACCAGAAACACCAACTCAGCAAGATTTAAAACAGCAAGAGTTGTTGGGTTTTTTTAATTTTCTTTTTTTCTTTTTTCTTGTTGCTTTTTTCTTTTTTCCCTTTTTAAATTTTAATTTTTTCTACTTTTTATTATTCTTATCTTTTTTAACCCCTCAACACCCTATGCTATGCGTATCTTCTTTCTTGCTTATTCCTTCTTCCTTTCTTTCCAATTTTATCTCTTCTTTCTTCCTCTTTTTTCTTTTTCTTTCTTCTCTTCTTTCCTCTTTTTTCTTTTTCTTTCTTCTCTTTTCTTCTCTTTCCATTTTTTCCTCTTTTCTCTTTTTAAATACCCACGAGTAAGACAAAAACAAAACAAATCGAAACAAAACAACAACAACAAAAAACCAACCCTGGAACTGTGAAAAAACAGAGATGATCCCAAGGAGGGGGCATTTCAACAGATAAGACAGTGGAAACTGTGAACACCAAGATACCTGAAGCAGACAGCACCATTGAATCTCACAGGTATTCTACCACAGAAGTTCACACCATAAACCCAGGGAGCCAGAACAAATCAATTTAAGAAGTTAAGGCTAATAACAAGAACCTCAAAAGCAATGGGAAGACAAAGAAATAATCCCCAAATGAAAGGAAAGGAGGAAGCCCCAGAAAGAATGCTAAATGAAACAGAGGCAGCTCAACTGTCAGATTTTGAGTTCAAAACAATGGTTGTCAGGAAGCTCCAAAAGCTCTCAATGAGTTACCAGAAACTACAGGGAAGCTACGATGAAATCACTGCAAAATATATCAGCATGAAAAAGGAAATAGAAACTATCAACAAGGGCCAAGAGGAAATGAAGAGTACAATTTCTGAACTGAAGAATACAGTGGAAGGAATGAAAAGCAGAATTGATGAAGCAGAAGATCGGATTAGTGAGTTGGAGGACCAAGTAGAAAAAAACACCCAGAAAGAGCAAGAAAAGGAAAAGAGGCCCAAAAAGAATGAAGAGGGATTAAGAGAAATGCAAGTCAATATGAAACGTAATAATATCTGTATAATAGGGATACCAGAAGGAGAAGAAGAAGAGCAAGGGATAGAAAACCTATTTGAAAAAGTAATGATGGAAAACTTCCCTAATTTGATGAGAGAAAAAGTCACACAAATCCAGGAATCACAGAGAGTCCCAATCAAAAGGAACCCAAAGAGGCCCAGTTCAAGACACATCATAATTAAAATGGCAAAATTCCAAGACAAAGAGAGAATCTTAACGGCAGCAAGGGAGAAAAAAGAAGTAACATACAAGAGGGCTCCAATAAGGCTGGCAGCTGACTTCTCAATGGAAATGCTCCAAACTAGAAGAGAATGGCAATAAATATTCCAAGTAATGAGAAGCAAAGGCCTGCAACTAAGACTACTTTACCCAGCAAGGCTTTCAATCAAGATAGAAGGCCAAAAAAGTAGCTTCCCAGACAAAAGAAGTCTCAAAGAATATGCCTCTACCAAAACAGGCCTGCAAGAGATGCTGAAGGGACTGTTTTAAGGAAAGCAAGGAAAAGGGAGAGAGAGAGAGAGGAACATAGGTACGAAAATGGCAATGAATCAGTACTTATCAATAATAACCTTAAATGTAAATGGATTAAATGCTCCAATCAAAAGGCATAGAATAGCTGAATGGATAAGAAAGCATGACCCACACATATGCTGCCTCCGTGAGACCCACCTCAGGACAAAAGACCTACACAGACACAAAATGAAGGGCTGGAAACAAATTTTCCAAGCAAATGGACAGGGAAAAAAAGCCAGGGTAGCAATACTCATATCAGACAAAATAGACTTCAAAAGAAGAGCCATAAAGAGAGACGCAGAAGGTCACTTCATAATACTCAAGGGAGGAATCCAGCAAGAAGACATAAGCATTGTAAATATATATGCACCCAAAATAGAAACACCTAAATGCATAAAAAAAAATCTTAGAGGACTTCAAGAAAGATATTGACAGCAATACAATTATAGTAGGGGCTTTAACACACCATTGTCAAAAATGGACAGATCTTCCAAAGAAAAAATCAACAAAGATATTTAGGCATTGAACAACATTCTAGATGAAATGGGATTAACTGATATATATATAGCCCTTCATCCCAAAGACACTAAATACACATTCTTTTCTAATGCAAATGGAACATTTTCAAAGATAGACCACATGATAGGACACAAAACAAGCCTCAACAAATTCAAGAAAATTGAAATCATACCAAGCACTTTCTCCGACCACAGGGGAGTGAAACTACAAACCAACCCTGATGGGAAAAACCCAAAATCCTCAAAATCATGGAGATTGAATAGCATGTTATTAAACAATGAATGGGTCAAGAATGAAATTAGGGAAGAAATCAAAAAGTTTCTGGAAACAAATGAAAATGAACTCACAACGACCCAAAACTTATGGGACACAGCAAAGGCAGTCCTCAGAGGGAAATTCATAGCAATACAGGCCTACCTAAAAAGGATTGAAACATTTCAAACAAACAACTTAACCCTACGCATACAAGAACTTGAGGAACAACAACAAAGACAGCCCAGAGCAAGTAGAAGGAAGGACATAACCAAGATCAGAGCAGAATTAAATGACATAGAGACTAAAAGCACAATTCTAAGGATCAATGAATCCAGAAGCTGGTTCTTGAAAAGATAAACAAAATTGACAAGACTTTAAGCAGGCTCATCAAGAAAAAAAGAGAGAGGGCCCAAATAAACACAATCAGAAATGAAAGAGGAGAGATTACAACTGACACCACAGAAAGACAAAGGATTGTAAGAAATTACTATGAAGAACTATATGCCAAGAAATTTGAAAACCTAGGTGAAATGGACAAGTTTCTAGAAAAATATAATCTCCCAAAACTCAATGAGGAAGAAGCAGAAAACCTGAACAGCCCATAACAGCAGAGGAAATAGAAGCTGTAATCAAGAAACTCTCAACACACAAAAGCCCGGGACCGGATGGTTTCACAGGAGAATTTGACAAAGCATTCAAGGACGAGCTAACCCCTATCATTCATAGACTATTCCAAAAATTCCAAGAAGATGGAAAACTCTCCAACTCTTTTTATGAAGCCAGCTTCATCCTAATCCCCAAACCAGATAAAGACACAACAAAGAAAGAAAACTTTAGGCCAATATCGCTGATGAACATAGATGCTAAAATCCTCAACAAAATATTGGCAAAATGCATTCAACAATACATTAAAAAGATCATACACCATGACCCAGTGGGATTCATCCCAGGGATGCAAGGTTGGTTCAACATTTGCAAATCAGTAAATGTAATGCATCATATAAACAAAAGCTAAGACAAAAATCACATGATCATATCAATAGATGCACAAAAAGCATTTCATAAGGTACAGCACCCATTTATGATAAAAACACTCAGCAAAGTGGGAATTGAGGGAGCATTCCTCAACATAATAAAGGCCATATCTGAGAGACCTACAGCCAACATCATACTCAATAGGCAAAAACTAAAATCTTTTCCACTAAGATCAGGAACAAGACAAGGTTGTCCACTTTCACCACTTTTATTCAATATAGTATTGGAAGTCTTAGCCACAGCGATTAGACAAGAAAAGGAAATAAAAGGCATCCAAATTGGAAAGGAGGAAACAAAGCTATCATTGTTTGCAGATGACATGATAGTGCACATAGAAAATCCTATAGACTCGGCCAAAAACCTGCTTGACCTAATAAATGAATTTGGCCAAACAGGAGGATACAAAGTCAATATTCAGAAATCAAAGGCATTTTTGTATACCAACAATGAAACAGCAGAAGCAGAAGTCAAGGAAAAAATCCCATTTGATATAGCAAAAAGAAAAATAAAATACCTAGGAATAAACCTAACCAAGGAAGTAAACGATCTGTACTCGGAAAACGACACAACACTGAAGAAAGAAATTAAGGAAGACACAAACAAATGGAAATGTATACCGTGTTCATGGATTGGAAGAATTAACATCATTAAAATGTCCATACTACCCAAATCAATTTACAGATTCAATGCAATACCTATCAAATTACCAATGGCATATTTCACAGATATAGAACAAACACTTCAAAAATTTATATGGAGTTGTAAACGACCTCGAATATCTGCTGCAATTTTGAGAAGGAAGAGCCAAGTAGGAGGGATCACAACACCTGACACCAGACTGTATTACAAGGCCACTGTAATCAAAACAGCCTGGTACTGGCACAAAAACAGGAATATGGACCAGTGGAATAGAACAGAGAGCCCAGAAATAAACCCAATTCTCTATGGTCAATTAATATTCGACAAAGCAGGCAGCAACATAAAATGGAGTAAAAGTAGCCTCTTCAACAAGTGGTGTTGGGAGAACTGGACAGCTATATGCAAAAAAATGAAACCCGAGCACCAGCTTACACCATACACAAAAATAAACTCAAGGTGGATAAAATATTTAAATATAAACTGTGACACCATTAAAGTCCCAGAGGAGAACATAGGCAGGAAAATTTCAGAAATTTCACGCAGCAACATTTTTACTGATATGTCCCATAAAGCAAGGGACATAAAGGAAAGAATAAATAAATGGGATCTCATCAAAATAAAAAGCTTCTGTATGGCTAAAGAAAACAGTATTAAAATAAAAAGAGAACCAACTGTATGGGAAAATATATTCGCCAATGATACCTCAGACAAGGGTTTAATATCCAAAATATATAAAGAACTTACATGACTCCACTCTAAGAAGACAAGCAAACCAATTAAAAATGGGCAAAGGACATGAACAGACACTTCTCCAAGAAGGACATGCAGAGGATCCAGCGACACATGAAAAGATGCTCAATATAGCTTGCTATCAGAGAGATGCAAATTAAAACCACAATGAGATACCACATCACACCAATCAGTATGGCCATCATAAATAAAGCAACAAACAACAAGTGTTGGAGAGGTTGTGGAGAAAAGGGGACCTTAGTGCACTGTTGGTGGAATTACAGACTGGTACAGCCACTATGGAAAGCAGTATGGAATTTTCTAAGAAAACTAAAAATGGATCTAACTTTTGAGCCAGCAATTCCACTGCTAGGATTATATCCTAAGAACCCTGAAACACCAATCCAAAAGAACTTATGCACCCCAATCTTCATAGCAGCACAATTTACAATAGCCAAGTGTTGGAAGCGACCTAGGTGCCCATCAGTAAATGCATGGATCAAGAAACTTTGGTACATTTACACAATGGGATTCTATGCAGCAGAAAGAAAGAAGGAACTCCTACCCTTTGCGACAGCATGGATGGAGCTGGAGAGCATTATACTAAGTGAACTAAGCCAGGCAGTGAAGGACAAATACCATATGATCTCACCTTTAACAGGAACCTAATCAAAACAAACAAACAAACAAGCACAATAACGAAAGACACTGAAACTGAGAAGGGGTTGATAGTCACCAGAGAGGAGAGGGGAGGGAATTTCAGGGGGAAAGGGGAAGGGTTTGGAGCAACAAGTATAAAGGTCACATGGACAAAAACTAGCGGGGGTGGAAATGGGAGGGGAGTGGGGAGGGCTGGGGCGGTGGGCTGGAATGGGAGCAAAAGACAGAAAACTGTACAAGAACAACAATTAAAATAAATTTAAAAAAAAGAATATGGTAAAATGCAGGTGTTTAGAGTTAGCCCAGCAGGAATTACTTTGTTTTCACAAAGACACTAATCTTTATTTCAAAGGATAATAATTTCTTGCTTTAGCTGTTTTTAGCAATTTTATTTTGACATTACTCTTTTCTTCCATTTAAATTATTATTTATATATATTTTACAAAAAGGATACACTTATTTTTTGGATGCTTATTAGCCAAAAGAAGTATGATTTTATTGGAAAAAAAAAATCAACAAACAAGTGTTGGTAAGGTTGCAGAGAAAAGGGAACCCTAGTTCACTGTTTGTGGAAATGCAGACTGGGGCAGCCACTGTGGAAAACAGTCTGGAATTTCCTCAAAAAACTAAAGACTGAACTACATTTTGACCCAGAAATCCCACTGCTGCAAATTTACCGTAAGAATCCTGAAACACCAATTGAGAAAAACCTATGTACTCCAATGTTCATATCACTGTTATTTGCAATAGCCAAGTACTGGAAACTGCCTAAGCACCCATCAATAAATGAGTGGATAAAAAATTTGTGGTACATTTATGCAAAGGAATTCTACACAGAAGAGAGAAAGAAAGAACTTCTACCCTTTGTGACACCGTGGATTGAAATGAAGAACATTATGCTAAGTGAAATAAGCCAGACAGCGAAAGACAAAGGCTATATGATGTCACCTGTAAATGGAACCTAATCAACAAAACAAATGAATTAGACAAATAGAACCAGAGGCATGGCAACAAGGAAGAGACAGTGACCAAGAGAGGAAGGCTGGAGCGATAAGGGAAGATAGAAGAGGAAGAGTCTAGTTAAAAACAAATATAAAAGTTCCATGAACATGGATGACAACATGGTGTGGATTGACTCTTGGAGTGACAGATGTGCAGAGCAGGGGAGAGCAACAGGGGAAAATTGGGACAACTGTAATAACATCATAGTAAAATAAATAAATAAAATGTTTAAAATTGAATAAAATGACAATTTATATAAGGCTCAAATAAATTTCATTCTTCCCTCAAGTATAAGTTTGAGAGATATATTGAAATATGTAATTATATCCAATCATGTTATATGATTTTCTTTCTCTTCACAAGGTATAATTGGTAACACACTTTTTGAAAATTCATTCAGCAATAAACAACCTGAAGTTCTAAGAGGCTGCTGACCTGTGCTGGCTTCTCTGGCATTTTTATGAGATGAGGTAACTCAGTTTTCCCACTAAAGTGTTCAGAGCTCTTGGAACCATTTTTGGTATTAATTTATTCAATCCAGAGTAATCAGTGTTTAGAAAATGCTGGAATGTGTCAGAGTGAACATTTAACTATTATTGTTGTCATTGACAGCAAGTATTTATTGCTAAAAATGTCCCAGGCAGGAATGTGAGCCTTAGGGGTTTATTTTAAATAAAGGAGAATTTGAAATGAAGTAACCATTCCAGATAATGACAATTAAGTGCTACTATTTGAGTACTGCATTTATCCTTCAGACTAATAGAGATATAAGCACAGTTGGATTTCTTTTTTTCCCCTACTTTCACAATGATTCATTTTTTGCCTGGCCAGACTCTTTCCTAAAGGTGTGATCAGCAGGTACTTGGCTCATCTGCTGGGGGAAGTTGAAGTGGGGGCAGGTAATTGATCATTTCTGAATAGGGCAAGAGAGGACAGAACATGAAATTGACTATCAAGGAACAATGACCTCTACATAAGGACAGAAAGAAAATAATATTTTGAATAGTGAGAAAATGATGAGATTTTGTCTGAATTTCCACATAAGAAAATAGTTTCCATAACTGTCTTCATTTTGCATCAATTGTATATGTATAAAATATGTGTAGTGCTCATTGGTTGTAACATGAAATACCTTCCATGTGTGCATAAACATGTATGCACATGTGTACAAATATAGGGAAATAAAAGAGAAAGAATGTTTAAGCAGCTTGTATGAATAAATATATTTCCTTTAGTAAAATCATTTAAGGTTTCTGAAAAGTGCAATTGTGTTTTTGTACCCCTAAAATAGGACTGATTATCAAATTTCCCAATATGGATGTAGAAATGTTTCAAGATGACTATTTCTCATACTTGACAATTCACTGTGATCCTGAGAACAATATTTACGGGGGATTTTTGTGGGATGTATATAAACACCTCACTGTGATGAGAAGGGGAAATTGTGTGTCTAAATGGAGTGTGTTTCCTGTGATACTGCATAGATTGCCACCTCAAGGGGAAGGCCAAAACCAGCATTGGCCACAGATGTGCATGAGTAAAAAGAGTGAAACAGAGAAAACAATGCAAAGGAAGGAAAGGAGAGATAGTCTCTCTTCTTCTTCAATCTCACAAATCCAGGACAAGATAGAGTCTACCAAACTTTAATTAAGTGTTCCGTATCTTATGTGGCAATCCTACTCTCAGAGTAAGCCAGCTATCTACTGCTTCTCTCTCTCCCTCTTGTGCACACACACACGCATGCACACACACACCATTTTCTTCTCTAAGATAAAAGCTATTTCAATTATTGAAGTTTGGCAGAGGGCTCATCATAGGTTACTAGCACTGCACATATATGTAGAAGAAAGCTCAGTACGTGTTTGGGTTAACCTACATGCATTTGTTTAGTTTCCTTAAGATCAGCGTGTGTGATTCATGTCTGTTTTCTGTACACGCCTCACAGGGGTGGTTATGGCTTGAAACAGGATTGTGGTTTTTCTGACTTCCCTGCTCTAATGCCATCTGGTGGTAGTCCACATTCTAGCCCTCTTCTAACATTTTTCAGTTCTCTTCAGAAGCCTGTTTTAACCTGTCCTGATCAATGCAAAGAGGCAAAGAGACACGCTTGTCAATAGTGTTTTCCTGGATCTGTGTCTCATGATTGGGCTTCCCAGTAGTTAACTCTGTTAAAGGCACCTGAAGCTTGAGGAAAAACCTCACTATATTCCAGTATATTGTTGTTAAATGAATAAGGAAGCACCTAATACCTTTTATTTTTTAATCCATGCTAGGTCTTTTATACAGATCTTTATCTAAGTAATTCTTCAATCTACATTTATTTCAGTCTGCCTGAAGATACCACTGTTGAATTACCTATCACCAATTAGAAACTATTCAGCAACTGCTAAATAAACTAGAATCTTAACTTTATTAGTTATACACTATTTCTGTTACACCTTGAGCCCTTCCTTAACTTAATGAACCCAGGGGGTGAAACCTGGATACTGACTAACTGATTTGTTTTTACACTTTGCTACTACTTCCTAGGTTTTGTCTTTCTATACTAAAGGAGGAGCTCTATCTTCTTAAAGCAAAGTACTAGCATATTATATCACATACAAAAACACAAACACACTAATTCATTATTTAATTAACCCACATTTATCACATGTTTTTTGAGAATGGGGCCAATCAATACCTAGAACTATACACAGGCATGCTGTTTTATAAGTGCTATAATTCCCATCAATGATATTTATTATTGATTGGTGGCTGAGATGGGAATCACCCGTTTCCACCTCGGGGAATAGCTGCACTGCACTGCTTCTCACTTCTTGGAATGTTTCCTTGCCAATAGCTGTGTGATTCATTTATAAATAGCTGTTTTTTTTTCCTCCACAACTTTGCCAGCACTTGATGTTTGTCGATTTGTTTATTATGCACATTCTGAGAGATTTGAAATGATATCTCATTGTGGTTTCAAGTTGCATCTCTTCGATGGTTAGTAATGCTGAGCATCTTTTCATATGTCTCTGGTTCCTCTGTATGTTCTCCTTGGAGAAGTGTTTGTTCAGGTCCTTGGCTCATTTGTTTAATTGGATTGTTGGCCTTCCAGGATTGGACTCATGTGAATTTTTATATATTTTGGAGATCAAAAACTTGTCCAAGCTATCATTGGCAAATATGTTTTCCCATATGATTTGTACCCATTGAATTTTGCTGATGTTCTCATTAGCTGTGAAGAAGCTTTTTATTTTGATTAATTCCCTTTTGTTTATTATTTCCTTTACATCCCTTGCTCTACAGAGACATACTAGTGAAAATAGTTTATCAAATCATCGAATATGTGATATTTTCCTGCCTATGTTCTCCTCTAGAACTTTTATGGTGTGATGACTTATATTTAAATCTTTTATGCATATTGAGTTTGTTTTTGTGTATGGTGTAAATGTATTTGGCAAGCAGTGGGATACAAAGTCAACATTCAGAAATCAAAGGCATTTTTGTACACCAACAATAAAATATGGGAAACAGAAATCAGTAAAAAAAAAAAAAAAAAAAACTCATGCGCTATAGCAACAAGAAATATAAAGTCCCTAAGAGTAAACCTAATCAAGGAAGAAAAAGACCTGTATGCAGAAACTACACAATACTGAAGAAAAAAAAACTAAGGAAGACAACAAAAAATGGAAGCATATAGGAGAGAGAAGATGGTGGTGCGGTAAGAGGATGCACATCCCTCTTCCCCCTTCACACAGGTGAAAAAACCGGGTAAATTTACAGTGGAGCACAGCAAACAGACACCAGAAACACAGAATATTTGAAAACAGGAGATCAAAAATTGCAGTGGATATTGAAAAACCAGACAGTAAGGAGAGTACTCCAGCAGTGTGGAGACCAGGATGGGGGCTGAGATCCCAGGCCAGTGCTGGCCATAAGACTCTAGGGAGGGAGCTGGATCAACCGCTCCCTGATCAGCCAAACAAGGTCTCGGCAGCACCAGAATAAACCTGGTTGATTGAAATCTCACAGAGAGGAGGTAAGATCTCATAGACCTGGGAGGACTGAGTGTTGGAGCTCACACTTCTGTCTACGCCTAGGCGCCATTGGGAACAGCTGCACGGGGATCCATTGGCACTAGCGCACCACCCCGCGCACGTGCCAACAGGGAGCTCTCTCGGAGCCCTTGTGCCATCGGGGACCTGAGTGGGTTGCTGGGAGATATTAGACACTGGGGTGCAACCTGAGTGGGGGTTGATTCCTGCTTGCAGGACAGTTAGCACCTGTGCCTGGAAGGCTGAAAGATCATTAGCACTTTTGTGCACGCGAGCACAGTAGGCACCTGCCTCCTCAGAGGACACACCTGAGGTTCTGTGTGGAGAGGCCCTGGACTAGCTCTGAAGACACTAGGCCAAAGAGAACTGAGTGCTGAACAGGGAGAAAAACAATACAGTCACCCCTCAGCCACTGCAGTCATCAAGGCCAGAAAAACCAGCTTGGCAAGATTGATAACAGCAAAAGCTGGCAGTTTTGGTGTTTTTCGGATTGTTTGGTTTTTTGAGTGTGTTTTTTTCTCTTTTTTTATCATTAATTTTTCATTATTTTGATCTTTTTTACCCCTCAACTCCTTTTGCTTCTCATTACTTCTTTCTTGTTTTATTCCTTCTTCCTTTCTCTTTTTTCTTCTTTCTTTTTCATTCTACTTTTCTTTATTCTGTTTTCATTTTTTATTTCCTTTTTCTTCTTTTCTTTTTTTTTCTTTCCTCCTCTTTTCTCTTTTTAAACACCTACAAGTGAGACAAAAACAAAACAAAACAAAACAAAAACACCCTGCAACTATGGAAAGACCAGAGTTGGTCCCAAAGAGGGAGCATTTCAACAGCTGAGACAATGGAAGTAGTGAACACCAGGACACCTGAAGGAGACAGCACCACTGAATCTCATAGGCATTCTACCACAGAAGTTCACACCATAAACACAGGGAACCAGAACAAATCAATTTAAGAAACTGAGCCTGACAAGAAGAGACTCACAGACAATGGGAAGACAAAGAAACAATCCACAAATGAAAGAAAAGGAGGAAGCCCCAGAAAGAATGCTAAATGAAATGGAGGCAACACAACTATCAGATTTTGAGTTCAAAGCAATGGTTGTCAGGAAGCTTCAAGGGCTCTCAATGAGCTAACAGAAACTACAGGGAATCTATGATGAATTCACTGCAAACTGTATCAACATGAAAAAGGAAATATAAACTATCAACAAGGGCCAACAGGAAATGAAAAATACAATTTCTGAACTGAAGAACACAGTGGAAGGAAAGAAGAGCAGAACTGATGAAGAGGAAGATCAGATCAGCGAGTTGGAGGAGCAAGTAGAGAAAAACATCCAGAAAGAGCAAGAAAAGGAAAACAGGCTCAGAAAAAATGAAGAGGGATTAAGAGAAATAAAAGATAATATGAAACATAATAATATCTGTATAATAGAGATACCAGAGGGAGAAGAAGAAAAGCAAGGGATAGAAAACTTATTTGAAAAAGTAATGATGGAAAAGTTCCCTAATTTGATGAGAGAAAAAGTCACACAAATCCAGGAATCTCTGAGAGTCCCAATCAAGAGGAACCCAAAGAGGCCCACTTCAAGACACATCATAATTAAAATGGCAAAATTCCAAGAAAAAGAGAGAATCTTAAAGGCCGCAAGGGAGAAAAAGGAAGTAACATACAAGGGAGCCCAGATTAGGTTAGCATCTGACTTCTCAATGGAGACACTGCAAGCCAGAAGAGAATGACAAGAAATATTCAAAATAATGAGAACAAAAGGCCTGCAACTAAGACTACTTTACCCAGCAAGGCTTTCAATCAAGATAGAAGGCCAAACAAAGAGCTTCCCAGACAAAAGAAGCCAAAAAGAATACACCTCTACCAAGCCAGCTCTGCAAGAGATGCTAAAGGGCCTACTTTTAGGAAAGGAAAGAAAGGGGAAAGAGAGAGAGAGGAACACAGGAACAAAAATGGCAATGAATAAGTTCCTATCAATAATAACCTTAAATGTAAATGGATTAAATGCTCCAGTCAAAAGGCATAGGATTGCTGAATGGATAAGAAAGCATGACCCACACATATGCTGCCTCCGTGAGACCCACCTCAGGTCAAAAGACCTACACAGACTCAAAGTGAAGGGCTGGAAACAAATTTTCCAAGCAAATGGACAAGGAAAATAAGGCGGAATAGCAATACTCATATCAGACAAAATAGACTTCAAAACAAGAGGCATAAAAAGAGACCCAGAAGGTCACTTCATAATACTCAAGGGAAGAATCCATCAGGAAGACATAAACATTGTAAATATATATGCACCCCACATAGGAGCACCTGAATACATCAAGAAACTCTTCGAGGACTTCAAGAAAGATATTAACAGCAACACAATTATAGTAGGGGATTTTAACACCCCACTGTCAAAAATGGACGGATCTTCTAAACAAAATATCAACAAAGATACTGTGGCAATGAACAACACTCTAGATGAAATGGACTTAACTGATATAAATAGAGCCATTCATCCCCAAAAAACTAAATACACATTCTTTTCAAATGCACATGGAACATTCTCAAAGATAGACCACATGATAAGACACAAAACAGGTCTCAACAAATTCAAGAAAATTGAAATCATACCAAGCATTTTCTCCAACCACAAGGGAGTGAAACTAGAAGCCAACCCATGGGGAAAAACACAAAGTCCCCAAATCATGGAGATTGAATAGCATGCTATTAAAAAAGAAATGGGTGAAGAATGAAATTAGGGAAGGAATCAAAAAGTTTCTGGAAACAAATGAAAATGAACTCACAACGACCCAAAACTTATGGGACAGAGCAAAGGCAGTCCTCAGAGGAAAGTTCATAGTGATATGGGCCTACCTGAAATAGATAGAAACATCTCAAACAAACAACTTAACTCCACACCTACAAGAACTTGAGGAACAACAACAAAGACAGCCCAGAGCACGTAGAAGGAAGGGAATAACCAAGATCAGAGCAGAATTAAATGACATAGAGACTAAAAGCACAATTCTAAGGATCAATGAATCCAGGAGCTGGTTCTTGAAAAGATAAACAAAATTGACAAGCCTTTGAGGAGGCTCATCAAGAAAAAAGAGAGAGGACCCAAATAAACACAATCAGAAATGAAAGAGGAGAGATTACAACTGACACCACAGAAAGACAAAGGATTGTAAGAAATTACTATGAAGAACTGTATGCCAAGAAATTTGAAAGCCTAGGTGAAATGGACAAGTTTCTAGAAAAATATAATCTCCCAAAACTCAATGAAGAAGAAGCACAGAGCCTGAACAGACCAATCACAGCAGATGAAATAGAAGCTGTAATCAAAAATCTCCCGACACACAAAAGCCCGGGACCAGATGGTTTCACAGGAGAATTTTACAAAGCATTTAAGGAAGAGCTAACCCCTATCCTATACAAACTTTTCAAAAAAATCCAAAATGATGGAAGACTACCAAACTCGTTTTATGAAGCCAGCATCATTCTATACCCAAAACAATATAAAGACATAAGAAGAAAAGAAAACTTCAGGCCCATAACGATGATGAACATAGATGCTAAAATCCTCAACAAAATCTTGGCAAACCGCACCCAACAATATATTAAAAAGATCGTACACCATGACCAAGTGCGATTCATCCCAGGAATGCAAGGATGGTTCAACATTGGCAACTCAGTAAATATAATACATCACATGAACAAAAGCAAAGACAAAAATCACATGATCATATCAATAGATGCAGAATAAGCATTTGACAAGGTACATCACCCATTTATGATAAAAACACTCAGCAAAGTGGGAATTGAGGGAGCATTCCTCAACATAATAAAGGCCATATATGAGAGACCTACAGCCAACATGATACTCAACAGGCAAAAACCAAAATCTTTTCCACTAAGATCAGGAACAAGACAAGGTTGTCCACTTTCACCACTTCTATTCAATATAGTATTGGAAGTAGTGGCCACAGCAATTAGACAAGAAAAGGAAATAAAAGGCATCCAAATTGGAAAGGAGTAAACAAAACTATCATTATTTTCAGATGACATGATAGTGCCCTATTTGCAAATCCAATAGACTCAGCCAAAACACTGCTCAAAGTAATAAATGAATTTGGCCAAACAGCAGGATACAAAGTCAATATCCAGAAATCAAAGGCATTTCTGTATACCAACAATGAAAGAGCAGAAGCAGAAATCAAGAAAAAAAATCCCATTCAATATAGCAAAAAGAAAAATAAAATACCTAGGAATAAACCTAACCAAAGAGGTAAAGGACGTGTATGCAGAAAACTACACAACACTGAAGAAAGAATTAAAGGAAGACACAAACAATTGGGAACATATACCGTGTTCATGGATCAGAAGAATTAATATCATCAAAGTGTTCATGCTACCCAAAGCAATTCAATGAAATACCTATTAAATTACCAACGGCATATTTCACAGACATAGAACAAACACTTCAAAAATTAATATGGAGCCATATTTGACCTCAAATAGCTGCAGCAATTTTGAGAAAGAAGGGCTAAGTAGGAGGGATTACAATACGTGACACCAAACTGTATTACAAGGCCACTGTAATCAAAACAGCCTGGTACTGGCACAAAAACAGACACATGGACCAGTGGAATAAAATAGAGAGCCCAGAAGTCAACCCATTTCTCTATGGTCAATTAATATTTGACAAAGGAGGCAGCAACATAAAATGGAGTAAAAGTAGCCTCTTCAACAAGTGGTGTTGGGAGAACTGGACAGCTACATGCTAAAAAATGAAACTTGAACACCAACTTACACCATGCACAAAAATAAAATCAAGGTGGATAAAAGATTTAAATATAAGCTGTGACACCATTAAAGTCCTAGAGGAGAACATAGGCAGGAAAACCTCAGAAATTTCACGCAGCAACATTTTTAGTGATATGTCCCCTAAAACAAGAGACATAAAGGAAAGAATAAACAAATGGGATCTCATCAAAATAAAAAGCTTCTGCATGGCTAAAGAAAACAGTATTAAAATAAAAAGGGAACCAACTGTATGGGAAAACATATTTGCCAATGATACCTCAGACAAGGGTTTAATCTCCAAAATATACAGAGAACTTACATGACTCCACTCTAAGAAGACAAGCACCCCAATTAAAAAATGGGCAAAAGACTTGAACAGACACTTTTCCAAGGAGGACATACAGAAGATCCAAAAACACATGAAAAGATGCTCGATATCGCTAGCTATCAGAGAGATGCAAATTAAAACCACAATGAGATACCACATCACACCAATCAGAATGGCCATCATAAACAAAGCAACAAACAACAGGTGTTGGAGAGGTTGCAGAGAAGAGGTGACCCTAGTACACTGTTGGTGGGACTGCAGACTGGTACAACCACTGTGGAAAGCAGTATGGAATTTTCTAAGAAAACTAAAAATGGACCTACCTTTTGACCCAACAGTTCCACTGCTAGGATTATATCCTAGGAACCCTGAAACACCAATCCAAAAGAACCTATGCACCCCAATGTCATAGCAGCACAATTTACAATAGCCAAGTGTTGGAAGCAACCTAGGTGCCCATCAGTAAATGAATGGATCAAGAAACTATGGTACATTTACACAATGGAATTCTATGCAGCAGAAAGAAAGAAGGAGCTCCTACCCTTCGTGACAGCAAGGATGGACCTGGAGAGCATTATGCTAAGCGAAATAAGCCAGGAGGTGAAAGACAAATGCCATATGATCTCACCTTTAACAGGATCTTAATTAACAGAACAAATAAACAAGCATAATACAACCAAAGACACTGAAATTGAGAACAAGAGGGGAGAGGGATAGGAATATCCAGGGAAAAGGGGAAGTGTTTAGGGCAACAAGTATGAAAAACACATGGACAAAAGCTTGGGGGGGTGGAAATGGGAGGGAGCTGGGGAGGGCTGGGGCAGTGGGCTGGGATGGGAGTAGAAGACAGAAAACTATAAGGACAATTAAAATAAAATTTAAAAAAGAAAATGTTTATATATTTATATTTATATTTATATTTATATTTATATTTATATTTATATTTATATTTATATTTATATTTATTTACTTTACTTGTGTCCAAGAATCTTTCATTACCTAACATATTCCAAATTGAATAAGATCTTACTCAAAACCCTATGTGTCCAAGAAGATAAGAAATAAATTTTTGTTTTGGAGAGCTCTTACCCTCTTGAGAATCATTTCATAACTCTAGGAGCTGCCACTTTTCAGAACATTTGTTTCGTCTTCTGGTCTAACTTCCACAATGGTCAGCAATGATATATGGATTATCCAAATAGACGCTATTCCTTGTAGTTGACAGCACTGTTACACTGGTGTCAAACTTATATAAGGAGACTATTAATGAGGCAAGTTGAGCTTTTCCTCATATGCAGGCTTTCTACCATGTAGTCTTGTTATTATTACTATCAGGTAAAAGTTATGCTTGGTTTGAACTTTTCTTTCTATTGAGTTTATTAGGAGGATGCTGATTCACAAATCATGCAGGATTCAGGTCCACAGTTCCACAATACATCATCTGTACACTGTATTGTGAGCTTACCACCCAAGAGCAAGTCTCCATCCATGCCATTTCTTCCCCATACCCTCATTCACCTCCTGCAACTCCCCTCTTCTCCTGGGCAATCACCACACTTTTGTCCATTTCCTTGAGTTTTGTCTCACTTTTTTTTTTGTTTTTACTCAATATCTTCATCCCTGCCACCCAGCCCTACCTTGACACTGTCAGTCTGTGTCCATGACTCTGTTTCTATTTTGTTTGTCAGTTCATTTTGTTCCTTAGATTACACATGTATGTGAAATCATATGGAATTTTTCTTTTTTTTAATTTAATTTTTCAATTGTGATTCAAGTACAGTTGTCTCTGTTTTCCCACCACCATTCCCCCTACCCTAGCCATCCCCACTTCCCACCCTTAATCCTACCCCGCTTTGGTTTTGTCACTGTGTCCTTTATACATGTTACTGAAAACCCTTCCCCCTTTTCCCTTTTCCCTTTTGCTTTTTTTTTTGTTGTTGTTGTTGATTAGGTTCCTGTTAAAGGTGAGATCATATGGCACTGTCCCT
This sequence comes from Anoura caudifer, assembly GCA_004027475.1. Lineage (NCBI taxonomy): Eukaryota > Metazoa > Chordata > Mammalia > Chiroptera > Phyllostomidae > Anoura > Anoura caudifer. Next base: position 22,648 of record PVKU01011335.1, on the reverse strand, counting down.
CACTGCCTGGCTTATTTCGCTTGGCATAATTCTTCCCAGTTCCATCCATTCTGTCACAAAGGGTAGAAGTTCTTTTTCTCTCTGCTGAGTAGTTTTGCATTGTGTAAATGTACCATGGTTATTTTGATGCACTCATTTACTGAGGGGCACTTAATTTGCTTCCAGTACTTGGCTATTGTAAATTTTGCTACTATAAACATTGGGGTGCATAGGTTCTTTTGGATTGGTGTTTCAGGGTTCTTAGGGTATAATCCCAGCGGTGGAATTGCCAAGTCAAAAGACAGTTCCATTTTTAGTCTTCTGAGGAAATTCCATATTGTTTTCCACAGTGGCTGCACTAGTCTGCATTCCCACCAACAGTTCACTAGGGTTCCTTTTTCTACAACTCTTCTCCAACACTTCTTCCATAAATTTTATTAAAATCTCTTTTTAGTTGCTATTGCTAATTTCTAGTAGATTGTAGTCCCAAGTTCCTGATATGATTATTTCGAATACAAGTATTTGAATTTTGACATCCTTATGTTGTCATAGGATAAACCGCAAGTATTAAATCTTATATGATTGTAATCAGCTTGAGAAACATTGAATTATTATTTAATTTTACTTGTGCTGCTATGTACTTGCAATCAAAACAGGAGGTGGGAAAAGAAGATGAGAAGAAAGGAAATGGATTTGTTTACTGTAGTTAAAGTAGAGTTATAACCATAGGCAGGTTGAAGAAGGCAAAGTCTCCTTCAAGGGTAAGAGTATTTGACTTGGTATCAAGGGAGAAGGAAGACGACCTGTGTGCACAGGGATTTGCTATTAAGAAGGAAAACTGAAGCCTCCTAAGTGAATATTTAGTTATTTGTTCCAGGAAATTCTTACTCAGTATGATAAGGATGTAAGCAAATAAATAACTTTTCTGTTGCTTTAGGAAATATCTGTAAGTCAAATGGTTAGCTTATTAGTTCACCTATTCCCTATAGTTTATTTCTCAGAATCACTTCAAGACCTCACCCCATTGTGCTACCAGTCCTAAGCTATTATCTCATAAACCAGATCCAATACAATCAATTCTGTGTTTTGAAAGATCTTTCTTATACCCCTGATCCCAGACCCCCAAACTCTACAAATATTCTACTGACCTCCTTTTTATGGGACACTACTAAAGTCCTGTTAGGATAGTCTTTCCTCTTACTGCATTAAGTAAGATCCAGTGAAATATAGTAGCTCAGTAAAATACATCATCCACATCATATATCATCTTCTTGTTTAGAAATGGAAAACATGCCTCCTAGAATATTGTCAAAAATGGCAATTACTTTATTAGCAAGAAGTTGTTTTCTTACAAATGCATTTATGTTTGCTAATTAACAAATTCAATACCAACTACACTGAAATTCAGGTTGTATTGATGATACTTTTGAACAAATTAAAAGGAAACAAATGTGCATTTTTGGCCATGGAAATGAAGTTTCAAAATGTGTCTATACTGCATCTTTTCCAAGGGAGATTGAAACAGGTCTGTGAAGAAAAGTGTAGCTAGTAGAAATGGGAATTCTACAACCTTGTATATTGCCTAAAAGATCATTTCCAGTTTCTTCAGTGTCAGAGAAGTAAATATTGATACTTGTGCTGTCATGATGATCCTACTTCTCAAAATGCAAAGTTTAGTTTTGTGTATTTGGACTTTGTCACTGCTTCAACTGTAACAGTTTTCTTTGTAAGTGAAGATTCTGCTTTCAGTTGCATCCATTTTAACATTAATTAGCCCTTTTCATACTTACAGCTAGCATATCTCAAACTCCAACAGACAGCATGGCCACATTTCTGCTAACCATACATTGTGGTGGTTTCTGGAAATGAGATCTATCACCAAGAGACCTGGCACCAGTTTTGGTATTCTGCTGTTTAAACACAAAAAGGGGAAAGAAATATCCTTTCCAACCCAGCAGCAAACACTTACTGACCCTATATCTGATGCGGACCCCAGCTTGTGGGGTACACCGTTGTGGATGAGACATAAGACAAATTCACATGGGCTACCAAGTCCTATGGAGGAAAAGGGATGGCACGACTACTCTCTCAAGAGGAGAGCACCCCGACCCTTGCCTTGACAGGTTTTTATTGGGTTTCAGTTTGCACAGGAATACAGGTTAAGTTCATTAATCATTGTCAGGCAGTAAGGATCAAACAATAGATAGCATACAAAGAACTATGAGGGCTTATTCTGAGTCAGGGTCTGTTAGCTAAAAGGCAACAAAACTTTGGGGAAAAAACTCATTTCCTACTTGGACCCTTATCATTTAATTGAGAGCATTCTTAGCAAAGCAGGTTTCACAGGATTTTATGTGTTCTTTCTCAGGCCTGATCACCTGGGGAATCTGCCCTTTCCAGCACAAGGCTGCACCCACCACCAGCATTGTTTCAGGCTTAAGGCATTGTCTCATGCTTAAGTCAGGCAGGGTAACCAAGGTGACCAAGAGATTAGGAGACTTCTCACAGACAGAAAGAGGATTCAGGCTATGTCAGGATAACTGAGAGGTGAGGGTCCATCACCCCCTTTTGCTGTAGCTCCCCAAGTCCTTCCTTGGGGCTTCCATGTGATTGTGCCTGGCTTAGGTCATTGCCTCTTGGGGAATCTGACTCATCATTGGCTAACCATTCAAGCATTGCAGGCCAGTTATGGATGAAGCAGAAGAGCAGAAGCGGTGCTCCTGCCAGAGAGATAAGCTTCGTCTCCTTAGTGGCTTACAGTCTGAAGGTCGCTCACTCAGCCTTAGCCATGGGGGTGTTATAGCTCCTGAAATCAGGCAGGGCTGCTCCCAACATATACCACCTGCAGGAACTATGCTAAGTATTTATATGTCTTAATTCATGAATCCTCACAATAGCTATATGTATTAGCTACTGTTATTAGCCTCATTTTAAGACAAGAAAGTGGAAACAGTTTCACTGCAGCAGTGAGGATGTGGAGGAACTAGGATAGGATTTATTCCTGATGCTTTTACAACCTGTGCACTTATCACACCCTTTACTATGACCCATAATTAGTGCATGCCAGACTTTATCTTACTAAACAAACCCAAAATATCTGCATTAGAATTAACTTCAACATTTTTTCAGAAGAATTATGTAAAGGAATAACTATTTTACATTGTATAACCAAAGGGTAGTTTCTTCCAAATAAAGGAAAGTTTCTACTTCCAGGGATTTACATACACTATAGGTTTGATAAGTCTTTGTGAATGCATGAGCAACATTGAGCTATACTTGGTATGAGGACTCTTCTCGTCTTCTTGGGTCCCAGAGTCACTCAGACCAAAATCACCATTGAGCTTAATTTCTTCTCATCACTATCCCTGGCCAGCCCCCCTTCCAGTTCCTTTCACACCCCAAAATGTATCTCTGCTGTGATATCCTGGGAACTTTCTCTCTATCACGTTGTTTCATAAAGAGATACTCTATGTCATTTCTTTTTTTCATTTTTATTGTTATTCAAGTACAGTTGTCTCCATTTTTCCACAACCACTTTCTCCCACCTCACCCACCCTCACTCTTTCTCCCCTTTGGCTTTGTCCATGTGACCTTTATACATGTTCGTTGATGACCCTTCCCCTTCTTTCCCCCTTACCACATCCTCCCCTCTGGTTACTGTCAGTTTGTTCTGTATTTCAATGTCTCTGCTTATATTTTGCTTGCTTGTTTGTTTTGTTTATTAGATTCCACTTATTTGTGAGATCATATGGTATTTGTCTTTCACCACCTGGCTTATTTCACTAAGAATAATGCTCTCCAGTTTCATCATTTCTTTTTTTTTTTTTCAAAATAATGTGCCCATTGGCTTTGTACACACTTACAATTCATTTTTTCTTTGTGTAGTATAAGATTAATTCATTCATTTTACTTAGATTGCTTGTTCACTGGTGTAATAAAGGTAAGCATGGATGGACCTTGGGATTATTATAATAAGTGAAATAAGACAGTCAGAGAAAGATAAGCACTCTATAATTTCACTCATATGTGCAATCTAGTGAACAAAACAAACAAACAAATAAAATAGACTCATAAATACAGACTGACCCTGTCTGAGGGGAGAATGGTGGGTGGCTGTGTGAAAAAAGTGAAAGGATTAAGCAGAAAAAATCACACACACAGACAACAGTATGGTGGCTACCAAAAGAAAAGGTAGATGTAAGAGGTAGAAGAGTATAATGGGAGATAAATGGTTATAGAAGGAGACTGGACTTCAGGTGGTGAACACACAACATGACATACTATGATGTGTTATAGAATTATACACTTGAATTCTATATAATTTTGTTAACAAATATTAACCTGGTAAATTCAATAAAAATAAATAAACAAAAGAACATAAATAACAAAACATTAAGATAGAATTTGTATTGACCTTATAAATGAGATTGAGGTGAAGTCTGAAAATCTTTAAGAAGAAAACAAAAAGATTATTATTTCTTATAACTACAAAAAAATATTTTCCAAGTGCTCTGGAAAAGTGGTAGAAGAATTTTTTTTCACTTTTATGTATATCAGTTCAGTCCAATACATCATTATATCACAAATTTTGGTCTCATCCTTCCAACACACACCAACTTAATTTGAGGAAATGCAAAGATGAATGCTTCATCTATGGGTGAATGAATTGTTTAATTGGCAAATTGTCACAATTTCTTAACTATATGAAAAAAGACAAATGGCAAATTATAGTAATAATATCTACCATTTCATGTAATGATCTCTGAATTATAAATGATGTGGGCACTAATGCATCTGTTATTTCTCCATAACAATAGGATGATCAAAACCTTTAATAGAGTGTGCTCTTTTCTCTTGACAGGTTTATTAATTATTTTTTCTCAGTTTAGAAAATTTCTTTCCATTCATCAGCCTTTACTAACACCAAGACAAAGACATAGAATCAGAACCAAGACAAACCAAGCATTTCTGTGGAAAGCAGACAAAAATAAAGCTAACATCCTGTCTGGTGCATGGGATGTTCTTGCAGGCAACTTGAGGAGGACACACAGATAATTAAAGCTACGTTTACTTCACACTAACTCTTTGGTAGATTTGTATTATTATTCTTGTCATCTCCAGGGAAATAAAGACTTGGTGGTCATGTGAGTGAGCTTCAAACAAGGTCATGGGGCAAAGACACAAACCTCACCTACAGCCTACATATAAACTGCTCTTTCATTTAAGTTAGCTCTGACACTTGAGCCAACTGACAGGTGTGTGTGTGTGTGTGTGTGTGTGTGTGTGTCCTAATTTGCCTTAATCGTACATTACATAAAATATTAAAACTAGAGTATATAAGAACACAAAATAGTTGTTCTGGTGACATAGTGGGATACACAAGAGATGGAAAGAAAATAAAGGATAACTTAATTTACCATATCCTATTTTTTACATTTAAAGAAGAAAAAAGAGGAAGATGGTGGTGAAGCAGGTGGGAGCTGAGCCCAATTGATCATACACCAAACTGGGACAACTAAGCTGGTGTTCCAAAAAACAAAGTGAACAACAACAGAATCTTAGCTGATTTGAAGTATAAAAACCAAAGTGTGCAAAGGATGCTTCAAAATAGGTGGTGAGGTGGTTTTACAGATGGATGCGGCAAGTCCCCAAGCATTGTGCCAGAAACTGGCTACTGCGGTGGCAACATTGGAGGAGAACCAGGTCAATGATAGCAGCATAGCACATCCCTTCCTTCCCAGGGTGGGCAAGTCACAGACTCATGTCAGGAGCATCTGAACACATAAAGTAGCCAGGGGAAAACTGCCCACATGCACACAGCTGGTGGCACACCCAAGCTCAGACAGTGGTCACCAGCTGGGTCAGTGCCAGAGAGTTGGGGGAGGATATAGGTGGCACCTTCAGCTGGTAGAAGAGATGGGCAATGACTGGTCATGACTGAGGTAGACTCAACTTGAAAGAGAGTTGGAATGTGTGAAAAGACTGGTTTGGAGCAGCAGTGGCACCCACAGAAACTTTTTCCAAAATAAGAACTCAGGCTCACTGGGAGGGGAACACAAATGCTAAACTGCCTGACCAACAAGGAGGGAGAATTATGGGCATGATTTGCTCCCATTCAGTGCACCTCATGGATTGATCAAAGAGATGCAAAGAGAGGTGGTTTATTGGTGCCAGCCCACCACAGCTGCACAGAGTGGAGAATGCCAGCCACACAGAGTTCTGAGGGTGTGGGCTGGGACCTGGGCACCTGTGGTTATTGCAGCTCAGACTGAACCTCCTTCCTAGGTGGAAACAATGGAAAAGGAAAACTGAGCCCAGCACCCCATCACCTGCAGGAGCTGAGAAGATCTGCAAAACTGGTTGGGCAGCTTAACAACCAACAAGTTTTTTCCATCCCTCAAAAGTAGGACAGCAAGGCTAACGCCTAAAAGGGCCCACTTTGAACACCCCACAGGAATACAAAGTACACAGTATCCTAGGGCCCTATTACACTGAGACCATCAAAACAAGAAGTTAAAAAATGGTACAACAAGGGGGATTTAGGGCACTGCCTAGACTTGGCTCACATACAGAGCTGCAGAATACACCAAGCAGAGAAAGCTAATACTCTCATACAGATCGTGTCCTTCCTCCTGTGAAACTGACAGCTATTTAAGCGGAAACTATACATCATTGGAAATAAAGTGGAACAGACTAAGGTGGGAGGTATAGAGGTAGGGGGAACACACCCACAATTTTTCTGGAAGACTAAATAGTGCCTCCCAGATGAAACACAGAGACATTGCCCTCTGAGTGACAACCAAAGACCCCTCTAAAGGCAGAGGAAGGAGATGTGGTGTTGCAAAAACGTAGATGATCCTTCCAGGACCTGGAGCTGAGGGAAAACCAGAAACAGATCCAGAAAGAAGTCAGAAAGCAAACACCAACAGTTGAGACAAATTTCACCTTGTTCTTCATCAAAAGTTGTGTATTTTTTTAAATGTATCTTTCTTCCCTTTTTTCAGTTTTTTGTTTGATTTTGTTTATTTTTGTTGTTTCTTGTTATTTTGAATTTCTCCCTTACATAGTGCACTTTAGTTTTTCTTCTTTCACTCTACTCATACTCCGAATAACTCACTCTTCCTGGTCCTTTAATTTTTACTCTTTTTGTTCATATTTTATATATATTTTTTCATATTAGTGTTATTCCAAACCCCACACAGAACATTTTCCCTGGCTTTAATCCATTTCACCAACTTCCTGAGCTTTATTACTGTTGTAAACTTCATTTTCTCTCACACTATGTTATGTTTGTATCCCTTACTCTCACTATTTCTCCTCCATCTAACCTCACATAAACACTCTTCTTCCCTAACTCAATTCCCATTTTTTCTCCTCTTATAAGAGTCTTAAGTCCATTACACACTTTTAAACAGTGAATAGCTGGGCAAAACACCATGGTTATTGCTATACTTCTTCAACAGAACTCTCTTATTTTCTCACTATTAGTTTGTACTTTAAATCCCATAGAACACTCTCTAACTGTCTCACTCCATTTTGCCTTCCCCCTGCCTTTGACCAGTTGAGTGAGAAATTTTATTTCATTTTTCCCCTCTTTCAACCTGGGGTTTACCCCTTACTCTTATTAGTTTACTTCTCCTGGCCTCTCAAAATCATTTTTCTTTACAATACACATCTCATATTCACCTTTCTCTCTTGTAAAATACTCTTATTTCTGTTCCACCTTTATTAAACCTCATTCAACTTTTACTGCTATCAATGCTAGTGTGGTTTTCCCACATTGTTGCTACCATGGGTCCAATACATTTTCAATTTTACTTCAAACCTCATAGTATACTCTTCTCTTTTTACCCCATTTTTCCCCATTGTCCTTCTATTTTTTACTTGCATTTACATTTTTCTCTCCCTTTCTTTGCCTTGGTTCTATCCCTTCTTGTATCAATTCTCCTCCCTCTTCCCACTCCAAAAACATTTTCTCCTCTTCTAACCATGTAATATTCCTTTTGTCATATCTCATATTATTCATAATCTCTCTTCACCTTTATTAAACTTACTTCAATTGTGGTTCAGATTGCTGATGTGCCAATTGGATTCTTTTTGCTGCCTTAGGTTTGGTTGTTTGGTAATACATCTTTGTTAACAGCATACAAGACAAGGTGGAGTACTGACTACCAGTGAGCATGGTGGAGGGCAGAACCCCCAAATAAACAAGTCACTAACTAGTAAAGCTCAAATACAATAAGAGAGCCAACAAAAATGGAAGAAAGGGCAACCCTAGAGCATCCAGACAAGAAGATCAAAGAGAGTGCACAGTGAGTCCCACAGAACCCCTACCATAGATGACCACCCCATGAAGACAGGCAGCAAAGAAGAGCACCATACGATACAGAGACAAACAAAATGAGTCACCTAAAATGTAGAGACAAAGAAACAACCCCCAATCGAAATGAATAGAAGAATCAACAGTAAAAGTGCTAAATAAAATTGAAGCAAGCAAAATATCAGATATAGAATGCAAAATATATATGGTTATAAAGATGCCCAAGGAGCATCTTTACACAAGGAACTGAGTAGGAACTACATCAGAATGAAAAGGAAAAAGAAAAGTATAAACAAGAACAAGGAAGAAATGAATACTACAATACTGGAAATAAAAATACACTAGAAGGAATTACAAGCTAGCTGGATGAGGCAGAAGACCAAATTAGCAAGTCAGAAGACAAAGTAGAAGGAAATATCCAGCTAGAGCAGCAATTTGCAAAAGGACTTAAGTGTGAAGATAGCTTAAGGGAACTTTGGGACAGAAATAATCACACCATTGGAATGCTGGAAGGAGAAGAAAAGGAGCAAGGGATGGAAAACCTAGTTGAAAAAAATAATGACAGAAAACTTCCCTAACTTGGAGAGAGAAAAGTCTTTGAAGTCCAGGAATCACAGAGGGTCCCAATGAAGACGAACCCAAAGAGGCCTACTTCAGAACACATCATCATTAAAATGACAAATTTTAAAACAAGAGAAACTTAAAAGCAGCAAGGGAGAAACAGATACTAACGTACACAGAATGCTGATAGAATAGGAGCTAATTTCCCAACAGAAACACTACATGCCAGAAGGAAATGGAAAGAAAAATTCCAAGTAATGAAAAGCGAAGGCCTGCAGTCAAGACTACTCTAGCTAGCCAGACAAACATTTAAGTGGAAGGCAAAATAAGGAGTTTACCAGACAAAAGATTGTTAAAAGAACACATTTCTACTGAAACAGCATTGCAAGATACGGTAAAGGGACTACTTTAAGAAGATGAAGTTATGGAGTCAGAGAGAGAGGAACATGGGTACAAAAGGAAAAATCCCAATGAAAAACTACCTGTAAATATTAACATTAAATGTAAATGGATTAAATGCTCCAAATGAAAAAACATAGGGTAGCTAACTGGGTAAGAAAACAAATCCTGCATATATGCTCCTACAACAGACACACCTCAGAACAAAAGACCTACACAGACTGGAAATGAAGAGATGGAGAAAAATGTTCCAAACAAATGGTCAGGAAAACAAAGTCGGGGTAGCAATACTCATATCATCAAAATAGATTTCAAAACAAAGTCTATAGAAAGAGACAAAGAGGGTTATTTCCTAATCCTAAAATGTAGAAACCACCAGGAAGCTATAAACATGTAAACATGCATGCACCCAATATAGGAGCACTCAACTATATAAGAAAAATCTTGGAAGACTTCAAGAAAAATATAGATAGACACACAATTATAGTAGGGCTGTACATTGTTGACTGTTCACCCCACCATAAACAATGTGCAGTTCTTCAAAACAAAGAATCAACAAGGATATTGTGGCACTGAAAGACTTGCTAGATCAAATGGGATTAACCGGTATATACAGAAACTTCCACCGCAAAGAAGCAAAGTATTCATTCTTTTCAAATGCACATGGAACATTTTCAAAGATAGGTTACATTATAAAAAACAAAACAAACCTCATCAAATTCAAGAAAATTGAAATCTATCAAGCATGTTCTTGGATCGCAATGGCTTGAAACTAGAAACAAATCTCAAGGAAAAAACTCAAAAACAGTCAACTATATGGGGAATGAATAACATGTTATTAAACAATGAATGGGAATGCAATGAGGCAAAGGAAGAAATTAAAAAGTTTCTGGAAACGAATGAAAATGAACAGACAACAATCCAAACTGTGGGACACAGCAAAATCAGTCCTGAGAGGGAAGTTCAGAGCAATGCAGGCTTACCTAAAAAAAAAAAAAAAAAAAAAAAAAAAAAAAAAAAAAAAAAAAAAAAAAAAAAAAAAAAAAAAAAAAAAAAAAAAAAAAAAAAAAAAAAAAAAAAAAAAAAAAAAAAAAAAAAAAAAAAAAAAAAAAAAAAAATCAACAGGTTTTAAATAAATGACATAACAATATATCTACAAAAACTAGAAGAGCAACAACAAAACACCGAATGAGTGGAGGGAAGGAAATAATCAAGATCAGAGCAGAATTAAATGACATAGACACTAAGAGGAAAATTCAAAGGACCAATAAATCCACAGGCTTGTTCTTTGGAAAGATAAACAAAATTGGCAAGCCATTAACCAGACACATCAAAAAATTGAGAGGACCCAAACAAATAAAATCAGACACAAAAGAGGCTAAATTACAAACCCACAGAAATACAAAGGATCATAAAAAATTACTATGTACAATAAAATGTCAAGAATTTTTAAAATCTGTGCAAAATAGACAAATTTATAGAAACATATAATCCTCCAAAACTGAGTCAAGATAAAGCAGAGGCCCAAATAGACCAATATGAGCCAGTGAAATTGAAGCAGTAATCAAAAACACCCGGGACACGATAAATCTTGGATTCACTGGAGAATTTTACCAAACATTTAGAGAAGAGCTAACCATGATTCTGTTCATACTATTTGAAAATACCCAAGATAAGGGAACACTCCCCAAACTCTTTTTTATGAGGCCCTTATTATCTTATTTCCCAAACCACATAGAGGCAAAACCAGAAAAGAAAACAAAAGGACAATAGCTCTGGTGAGCATAGATGCTAAAATCCTCAACAAAATATGGGCAAACTGGATCTCACACTACATTAAAAAGCTCATACACCACGATCAAGTGGGATTCATCTCAGGGATGCAAGGATGGTATAATATATGTAAATCAATAAATGTAACACCACATAAACAATAGGACAACAAAAATCACACAAGCATATCAATAGATGCTGAAAAGCATTTGATAAAGTACTACATTAATTTATGATAAAATTGCTTAGCAAAGTGGAAATAGAGTGAGCATAGCTCAACATAATAAGGTCATATATGAGAAAACTATAGCCAACATCATACTCAATAAGAAAAAGCTAAAATTATTCCCCTTAAGATCAGGCACAAGATAAGGATGTTCACTTTCATCACTTCTATTCAACATTGTATTGGAAATTCTAGACAGTGATCAGATAAGAAAAGGAAATAAAAGTCATCCAAATAGGAAAGGAGGAAACAAAACACTCATTGTTTGCAGATGACAGGATAGTGTACATAGAAAATCCTATAGACTCAACCAAAAAGTAATTGGCCTAACAAATTAATATGACACTAAGACTGAAAGTCAACATTCAGAAATAGAAGACATTTTAAAAAAGATTTTATTTATATATTTTTAGAGAGAGGGGAAGGGAGAGAGAAAGAGAGGGAGAGAAACATCAATGTGTGGTTGCCTCTCATGTGCCCCCCACTGGGGACCTGGCCTGCAACACAGGCATGTGTCCTGACTGGGAATCAAACCAGAGACCCTTTGGATTGCAGGCCAGCACTCAGTCCACTGAACTACACCAGCCAGGGTTGGAAGACATTTTTGCACACAAAAATGAAATTTCAGAAACAGAAATTAGAAAAAATCCCATTTACTATAGCAACAAGAAACATGAAATACTCAGGAATAAATTCAACCAAGGATGTTAAAGACCAGCACTCAGAAAAGTACAGAACACTGAGGAAAGAAATTAAGAAAGGCAGAAATAAATAGAAGCATTTACAATGTTCACAGACTGGAATAATTAACATCATTAAAATGTCCATACAGAACTGGCTAGTGTGGCTCAGTGAACTGAATGGTGACCTGAGAACTACTCAGGAAAGGTCACTAATTTGATGCCCTGTTAGGGCATATGCCTAAGTGTTAAGTTGCAGGCCAGGTCCACACCTGTGGGCATCTAAGAGGCAACCAACTGATGTTTCTGTCCTTCTCTGTCTACTTCCCTTCTCCTCTCTATAAAAATAAATATATAAACTCTAAAATAATAAAAATAATATGTTTATATTACCAAAACAATTTACAAATTTGACACAACCCTTTCCAAATTACCAATAAGGTTTTTCACAGATATAAAACAAATCTATAAGAAATTTATATAGTACAAAAATGACCCCAAATAGCTTCAGCAATTTTCAGAAAGAAGACAAAGTAGGAGAGATCACAATACCTGATATCAAACTATGTTACAAGGCTAGTGTAATCAAAACTGTCTGGTACCGGCATAACAACAAAAATTTAGAACCAATTGAGCAGAATAGAGAGCCCAGGAAAAAACCCAAGTCAATGTGGTCAGTTAACATTTGACCAAGGGGAAGTAATGTAAAACAGAGTAAAAATAGCCTCTTCAATAAATGGTGTTGGGAGATCTGGACAAATACATGCAAGAAAAAGCAACTTCATCACCAACTTACACCATACACCAAAATAATCTCAAGACAGAGAAAAGACTTAAATATAAATTATGACACCATAAAAGTCCCAGAGGAAAACATAGGCAGGGAAATTTTAGGTATCCCATGCAGCAATATTTGCACAGATACATCCCCTAGGACAAGGTATATAAGGGAAAGAATAAACAAATGGGAGCTCATCAAAATAAAAAAAAAACCTTCTGCATGGCTAAAGAAAACATCAAAAGGTGGACATCTGTATAGGAAAACATATTTACCAATGATATCTCAGATAAGGCTTTGATCTCCAAAATATACAAAAAACTCGCATGACTCCACAACAGGAAGACAAACAATCCAGTTAAAAATGGTCAAAGGACTTGAACAGACACTTCTCCAAGGAGGACATTCAGAAGGCTCATAGACACATGAAAAAATGCTCAACATCACTAGGCATTAGAAAGATTTAAATTAAAACCACAATGAGATACCACTTCAGACGAGTAGGAATGGCCATCGTAATAGTCAACAACAACAACAAAAATAAATAAATAAATAATGGTGATGTTATGGAGAAAAAGGTAACCCTAATACTCTGTTGGTAGGAATGCAGACTGGTACAGACACTGGAAAACAGTATGGATTTTCCTCAAAAAACTAAAGATGGAACTGCCTTTGGATCCAATGATCTCACTGCTGAAACTATACCCTAAGAAGACTGAATCATCAATTCAAAAGACTCTGTACACCCCAATGTTCATAGCAGCACAATTTACAATAGTCAATTACTGGAAGCAACCTAAGTGCCCATCAGTAAATGAATGGATTAAAAAACTGTGGTACATTTACATAGTGGAATACTATGTAGCAGAAAGATAGAAGAAGCTCCTACCCTTCAGGACACAATGTATGGGACTGTAGAGCATTATGCTAAGTGAAATAAGTCAGGCAGTGAAAGACAAATATCATATGATGTCAGCTACAAGTGGAGCCTAATCAGCAAAATGAATGGGCAAAATAGAACCAGGGACTTGGAAATATAGAACAAGCTGACAGTAACCAGAGGGGAAGGGGAAGGGGATAATTGGGGAAAGGAGAAGGGTCATCAAGGAACATATATAAAGGACACATGGACAAACCAAAGGGGGTAAAATAAAGTATGTTAGGTGGTGGTGTGTGGGGCAGGGGGCAGTAATGGAGGGAAATGGAGACAACTGTACTTGAACAATAAAAACATTCACATTGTAAAAGTCCCACAAAATTTGATTGAAAAGGGTAGAGACTATACTACAAAATAACAGTATACATATCCCCATATATGATTAAAGCATGAGTCTAAAACTTCAATAATCTTTTTAAACTCCAAGTAGAATGCACTCAAAGAGATCCACACAGAGACATTCTATAATCAACTTGTAAGCAAAATACTAGATGAGAACCTTGAAATCAACACAGGGGAAGCAGCTTATCAAATACCAAGTAACCTCAAATAGACTATCACATTTCTCATCAGAATATTTGGAGAAAGGAAGGCAGAGAGTTGTTATTGCCAAATTTCTGAAATACAAACTTAATTTCCTACTAATAATCCTGTATCTAATATGTGTCCAAAAATAAAACATTCAATATTTATTCATATAAAGAGCAGCTGAAGAATTTTTCACCACTAGATATGCCTTGCAAGAAATGTTAAATGGATTTTTAAAGGTTAATAAAAAAAAAAAAACCAAAACACCAGGCAATAACATGAAATGTGTGAAAAAACAAAGATCTAAGTAAAGGACACACATGGTGATAATAAAAGCTAGTGTTATTATAATTTTGTTTTTTGTTTATCTGTTTGTTTTAGATTATATTATTATTAGATATCTTTTTAAATTTCATTTTAATTGTTATCCTTGCACAGTTTTCTCTCTTTTACTCCCAGCCCAGCCCACCACCCCAGACTTCCCCACCTCCCACCCATTTCCACCTCCCCTGGTATTTGTCCATGTGTTCTTCATAGTTGTTCCTATAAACACTTCCCTGTTTCATCCTGAGATTCCCTCCACTCTCCCCTCTGGTGGCTGTCAACCTGTTCTTAATTTCAGTGTCTTTGGTTATATTAAGCTTGTTTGTTTGTTTTGTTGATTAGGTTCCTGTTAAGGTGAGATCATATGGTATTTGTCTATCACTGCCTGGCTTGTTTCGCTTAGCATAATTGTCTCCAGTTCCATCCATGTTGTTGCAAAGGGTAGGAGCTCCTTCTTTCTTTCTGCTGCATAGAATTTCATTGTGTAAATGTACCATAGTTTTTTGACCCATTCATTTAGTGATGGGCACCTAGGCTACCTCTAATATTTGGCTATTGTAAATTGTGCTGCTATGAACATTGGGGTGCATAGGTTCTTTTGGATTGGTGTATCAGGGTTCCTAGGATATAATCCTAGCAGTGGAATTGCTGCGTGAAAATGTAGATACATTTTCAGTTTTCCTTAGAAAATTCCATACTGCTTTCCATAGTGGTTGTACCAGTCTGCAATCCCACCAAGAGTGCACAAGGTTTCCCTTTTCTCCACAACCTCTCCAACACTTGTTGTTTGTTGCTTTTTTTATGATGGCCATTCTGATAGGTGTGAAGTGGTATCTCATTGTGGTTTTAATTCGCATCTCTCTGCTAGCTAGCAATACTGAGCAGTTTTTCATGTGTTTCTGGATCCTCTGTATGTCCTCCTTGGAGAAGTGTCTGTTCAAGTCCTTTGCCCATTTTTTAATTGGGTTGCTAGTTTTCTTAGAGTGGAGTCGTGTAAGTTCTTTATATATTTTGGAGATTAAACCCTTGTCTGAGGTATCATTGGCAAATATGTTTTCCCATACGGTAGGTTCTCTTTTTATTTTAATACTGTTTTCTTTAGCCATGCAGAAGGTTTTTATTTTGATGAGATCCCATTTGTTTATTCTTTCCTTTATGTCCCTTGCTTTAGGGGACATCTGAGTAAAAATGTTGCTTCGTGAAATATCTGAGATTTTCCTGCCTATGTTCTCCTCTAGGACATTAATGGTGTCATGGCTTATATTTAAATCTTTTACCAACCTTGAATTTATTTTTTGTGTGGTGTAAGCTGGCGATTGAATTTCTTTTTTTTTTTTTTCACGTAGCTGTCCAGTTCTCCCAACACCACTTGTTGAAGAGGCTCCTTTTACTCCATTTTATGTTGCTGTCCCCTTTGTTGAATATTAATTGACTATAGAGACTTGGATTTATTTCTGGGCTCTCTGTTCTATTCCACTGGTCCATATGCCTGTTTCTATGCCAGTACCAGGCTGTTTTGATTATAGTAGCCTTGTAATATTTTGGTATCAGACATTGTGATCCCTCCTACTTTGCACTTCTTTCTCAAAATTGCAGCAGCTATTTGGGGTCATTTATGGTTCCATATAAATTTTGGAAGTGTTTGTTCTATGTCTGTGAATTATGCCATTGGTACTTCAATAGGTATTGCACTGAGTTTTTAAATTGTTTTGGGTAGTATGGACATTTTGATGATGTTAAATCTTCCAATCCATGAAAATAGTATATACTTCCATTTGTTTGTGACTTCCTTGATTTCTTTCTTCAGTGTTATGTAGTTTTCTGCATACAGGTCTTTTACCTCCTTGGTTAGGTTTATTCCTAAGTATTTTATTTTTCTTTTTGCTATATAGAATGGGATTTTTTTATCTTGATTACTGCTTCTGCTGTTTCATTGTTGGTATACAAAAATGCATTTGATTTCTGGATATTGACATTGTATCCGGCTGTTTGGCCAAATTCATTTATTAGTTTGAGCAGATTTTTAGCCAAGTCTATAGGATTTTCTATGTACACTATAATGTCATCTGCAAACAATGATAGTTTTGTTTACTCCTTTACAATTTGCATGCCTTTTAGTTCCTTTTCTTGTCTAATCGCTGTTGCTAATACTTCCAATAGTATATTGAATAGAAGTGGTAAAAGTGGACCACCTCGTCTTGTTCCTTATCTTGGTGGAAAAGATTTTAATTTTTCCCTGTTGAGTGTCATGTTCACTGTGGGACTGTCATACATGGCCTTTATTATGTTGAGGAATGCTCCCTGTATTCCCACTTTGATGAGTGATTTTATCATAAATGGGTGTTGTACCTTATCAAATTATTTTTCTGCATCTATTGATATGATCACGTGATTTTTGTCTTTGCTTTTGTTTATGTGATGTATTACATTTACTGATTTGTGAATATTGAACCATCCTTGCATCCCTGGGTTGAATCCCACTTGGTCATGGTGTATGATCTTTTTAATGTATTGTTGGATGCGGTTTGCCAATATTTTGTGGAGGATATTAGCATCTATGTTTATCAGCGATATTGGCCTGAAGTTTTCTTTCTTTGTTGTGTCTTTATCTGTTTTTTGGTTTAGATGATGCTGGCTTCATAAAAAGAGTTTGGGAGTCTTCCATCATTATGGATTTTTCCAAAAAGTCTGTGAAGGATAGGGGTTAGCTCTCCCTTAAATGCTCTATAAAATTCTCCTGTGAAACAATCAGGTCCAGGGCTTTTGTGTGTTGGGAGATTTTGATTACTGCTTCAATTTCATCTGCTGTTATTGGTCTGTTAGGCTTTCTGCTTTTTCTTCATTGAGTTTTGGAAGATTATATTTTTCTAGAAACTTTTCCATTTCACCTACGTTTTCAAATTTCTTGGCATACACTTCTTCATAGTAATTTCTTACAATGCTTTGTATTTCTGTGGTGTCATTTGTAATCTCTCCTCTTTCATTTCTGATTGTGTTTATTTGGGTTCTTCCCCTTACCTCTTGATGATCCTGCTTAAAGGCTTGTCACTTTTGTTTATCTTTTCAAAGAACCAGCTCCTGGATTCATTGCTCCTTAGAATTCTGCTTTAATCTCTGTCATTTAATTCTGCTCTGATCTTGGTTATTTTCTTCCTTCTACTTGCTCTGGGCTGTTTTTGTTGTTGTTCCTCAAGTTCTTGTAGGCATAAGGTAAAGTTGTTTGTTTGAAATGTTTTTTTCTTTTTTAGGTAAGCTTGTATCGCTATGAACTTCCCTCTGAGGACCGCCTTTGCTCTGTCCCATAAGTTTTGTGTCATTGTGAATTCATTTTCATTTGCTTCCAGAAACTTTTTGATTTCTTCCCTAATTTTATTCCTGACCCACTCATTGTTTAATAGCATGCTATTTGATCTCCATGATTTTGAGGGTTTTGGGATTTCCCCCTCGGGGTTGGTTTTTAGTTTCAGTTCCTTGTAGTTGGAGAAAATGCTTGGTATGATTTCAATTTTCTTGAATTGTTGAGGCTTGCTTTGTGTCCTATCATGTGGTCTATCTCTGAAAATGTTCCATATACATTTGAAAGAATGTGTATTTAGTTTCTTTGGGATGAAGAGCTGTATATATATCAGTTAAGTCCATTTCATCTAGAGTGTTGTTCAATGCCACAATATCTTTGTTGATATTTTGTTTGGAAGCTCTGTCCATTTTTTACAGTGGGAAGTTGAATTCCCCTACTATAATTGTGTTGCCGTCAATATCTCTTCAAGTCCTCTAAGATTTTCTTTATGTATTTAGGTGCTCCTATGTTGGGTGCGTATATATTTACAATGTTTATGTCTTCTTGGTGGGTTGTTCCCTTAAGTATTATGAAGTGACCTCTGGGTCTGTTTTTATGGCTCTTATTTTGAAGTCGATTTTGTCTGATATGAGTATTGCTACCCCGGCTTTTTTTTTTTCTGTCCATTTGCTTGGAAAATTTGTTTTGTACCCTTCACTTTGAGTCTGTGTAGGCCTTTGTCTTGAGGTGGGTCTCTTGTAGGCAGCATATGTGTGGGTCATGGTTTCTTACCCATTCAGCTATTCTATGTCTTTTTATTGGAGCATTTAATCCATTTACATTTACAGTTATTATTGATAGTTACTGATTTATTGCCATTTTTGTACCTGTGGTCTTCTCTCTCTCTCTTTTCTTTTCTTTCCTTAAGGTAGTCCCTTTAGCATCTCTTGCAGCACTGGTTTGGTAGAGGTTTATTCTTTTAGACTTCTTTGGTCTGGGAAGCTCCTTATTTGGCCTTATATTTTGGTTGAAAGCCTTATTGGGTAAAGTAGTCTTGTTTGCAGGCCTTTGGATCTCAATACTTGGAATATTTCTTGCCATTCTCTTCTGGCTTAGAGCATTTCCATTGAGAAATCAGCTGCTAACCTTATCAGGGCCATCTTGTATGTTACTTCCTTTTTCTCCCTTGCTGCCTTTAAGATTCTCTCTTTGTCTTGGAGTTTTGCCATTTTGATTATGATGTGTCTTGAAGTGAGCCTCTTTGGGTTCCTCTTGATTAGGACTCTCTGTGTTTCCTGGATTTGTGTGACTTTTTCTCTCATCAAATTCGGCAAGTTTTCCATCATTACTTTTTTAAATGTGTTCGCTATCCCTTGCTGTTCTTCTTCTCCTTCTGGTATCCCTGTTATATGGATATTATGATGTTTCATATTGTCTTGCATTTCTCTTAATCTCTCTTCATTCTTTCTGAACCTCTTTTCCTTTTCTTGGTCCTTCTGTGTGTGTGTGTTTTTTTTTTTACTTTGTCCTCCAACTCACTGATCCAATCTTCTGCTTCATCGATTCTGCTTTTGATTCCTTGTACTGTGTTTCTCAGGTCAGAAATTGTATTCTTCATTTCCTGTTGGCCCTTGTTGATAGTTTCTATTTCCTTTTTTATGTTGATATAGTTTGCAGTGAGTTTATCATAGGTTCCCTGTACTTTCTGGAAGCTTAGTGATAGCTCATGGAGCTTCTGACAACCATTCTTTTGAAGTCAGTATCTGATAGTTCAGTTGCCTGTTTCATTAACATTCCTCCTGGTACTTCCTCCTTTCCTTTCATTTGGGGATTGTTTCTTTGTCTTCCCATTGTTTGTGAAACTCTTCTTTTTAGCCTCAGTTTCTTAAATTGATCTCTTTGACTCCCTGGGTTTATGGTGTGAACTTCTGTGGTAGAATACCTGTGAGATTCAGTGGTGAAGTCTCTTTTGGGCATCCTGGTGTTCACAGCTACCACTGTCTCAGCTGTTGGGATGTTCCCTCTTTGGGTTCAACTCTGGTTTTTTCACAGCTCTGGGTTTGTTTGTTTGGGTTTTTTTTTTTTTTTTTTTTGTCTCACTGGTGGGTATTTAAAAAGAGAAAAGAAAAAATGTGAAAAGAAGATGAAGGAAGAAGAGATAAAATTAGAAAGAAAGGAAGAAGGAATAAAAGAAGAAAGAAGTAAAGAGAAGCAAATGGAGTTGGATAAAAAAGATAAAAATAATAAAAACTAAACAATATATAATTTAAAAATTTTTTTGGTGGTTTCAAACTTGCCCAGTTGGTTTTTCTTGTTTTGCTGGCTGCAATGGGCTGAGGGGCAGTGGTATCACTTTTCTCCCTGTTCAGCACTCAGTCAGCTTTGGGATACTGTCCCCAGGGCTAGCAGCACACTCTCCTCAGAGCTAGCCTGGCAACTCTCCTCCCAGGGCCTTGGGGCATGGGCTCTGGGCCTGCTGCAGAGCTTGCACTTTCCCAGGCTTATGGGTATGAGCTTGGGTCTCCCATGGATCAAGCACTCCCCAGGGTTTGCGTGTGTGGGCTCCAGATCTCCTATGGAGCACGTGTTCTGTCCTTGGTTTACAGGTGTGGTTCTGGGTTTTCTATGGAGCGTGTGTGTTGCCAGAGTTTAGGAGTGTGGGCTCTGTGGATTTCCTGCATTGTGTGCACTTACCCTGGGTTCACAGGGGTGAGCTCCGGGTTTCTCATGGATTGTGCACACTCCCCGGGTTTACAGGTGTGAGCTCCAGTTCTTCTATGTAGCATGGGCACGGCCCAAGTTTTTCTAATTTTGTTTTTTAATTCCACCATTTGTTTTCTACATTATTTAAGAGACTAATATATAAGTATCAAATCATTAGTTTATGTTTTTGGATACACAATGTATGAAGAAGATTTTTTTACAACTGTTACTAAAACCATATGGTAGCAGAACTACGTAAGATCAAGTGTTGTATGTTATTGAAGTTAAGCTGATATAAATTTAAATTAGAATGCCATATTTTTAGGATGCTAAATGTTATTCTCATAGTAGCCATAAAGAAAATATCTATAGTATATACACAAATGACAATGATTGAAATAACATGTTTCACTATAATAAATCAACTAATCACAATACCAGACAGTAATTTTGAAAAGTATAGGACAAAAAAGCTTTAAACTATATAGAAAAAAGCAAAATCACACAAGTTTCTTCTTATTAGTCATTACCTTAAATGTAAATTAAGTTAACTCAAAGACAGATTGTAAGAATAGATTAAAGAAAACACATAAGTCAAATATGCACTGTCTACAAGTGACCCACCTTGGATACACATATATAAATAGATTGATCTCACCTATCAGTGGAACATAACCAACAAAACAAATGAGCAAGCAAAATATAACCAGAGACATTGAAATAAAGAACAAACTGACAGTAACCAGAGGGGATGGGGGAGAGGGATAATGGGAGAAAATAGGGGAAGGTACCTCAAGAAATACGTATAAAAGACACATGGACAAAGCCAAAGGGGGTAGATTCCAAGGTGGGAGGTAGGGATGGGTGGGGTGGGGGCCGTGGTGGGGAGAAAATGGAGACAATTGTAAGTGAAAAGCAATAAAAAAAGAAAAATAGATTGAAAGTGGTATGATGGGAGAAGATATTCCATGGAAATAGTAATCAAAAGACAATATAGGTAGCTATACTGATATTAGAAAATATCACTTTAAAGTTAAAAATATGAGATACAAAGTAGAACAATATGCATTAATAAAGCATATAACAGCAAATTATAGTGATTAAAATATTTACCTGGTACAAATTGTTAAAATATCTGAAGCATAAATTGAAAGCATTGAGGAGAACATCCGAAGACTCCAATACTTAACTCTCAATAATGGACTGAACAATCAGCAAAAAGAAAAGATAAGTAAGGAAATAAGGACTTAAATGACACTATAAAACAACTACACATAAGAGATATATATGGAACACTCTATACAACAACAGAATATATGTTAATCTTAAATGTTTATTGTAAATCTTATAAGATAGGCCATACATATGTTAGGCCACAAATTACATCTAAGTAGAGATAAAATGATATATAACATGCAAAGTGTCTTTGTTGAATATAATAAGATAAAGTTAGGAATCAATAACAGAAGGAAAACTAGAAAATACACATATTTATGAAAATTAAATTAATAAAAACAGACTCTAAACAACTAGTGGATCAAAAATACACAGGAGAAATTAAAAATACATAGAAATAAATGAAAACAATTACACATGACCTACTAAAACTTATGAGAAACAATAAAAATTATTCTAAGAAACATATTTATAGCTATAAACACTTACATTAGAAAGAAGATAGCGGAGAGAGAAGGTGGCGGCATGGTAAGAGGACGTACATCTCTGCCTCCCACACATAGGTCTTAAACCGGGTCATTTTTCAAAGCAGCACAGCAAACAGACACCAGAAACACAGCATATTTGAAAACAGATTATCGAAAACTACAGTGGACGTTGAAAAACCGGACGGTAAGGAGAGTACTCCGGCCGTGCGGAGACCAGGGTGGGGGCCGAGAAACCAGGCCAGGGCTGGCCGTAAGTCTCAGGGGAGGGAGCTGGGACATCGCTCCCTGGTCAGCTCCCTGGCATGCCAGCATAAACCTGGTCGCTTGAAATCTCACAGACAGGAGTTAAGACCTCATAGCCCTGGGAGGAACGAACACGGGAGCTGGAGCGAGCACCTTGGTCTGCGCCCGCGAGACATTGTAAAACCAGCTGCTCCCTGATCAGCCAAGCAGGGACCCGGCAGCTTGGAGACCGGGGTCGGGGCTGAGAAACCAGGCC
>PVKU01011334.1:0-44258 GCA_004027475.1 Anoura caudifer | reverse complement strand
GAGAGCCAATTTATCTAAGTGATGAAGAGATAGCCAACCTATCAGATGCACAATTCAAAGCCCTGGTGATCAGGATGCTCACAGAATTGGTTGATTTTGCTCACAAATTAGATGAAAAAATGAAGGCTACAGTAAGTGAAATGAAGAAAAACACATGGGGAACCAACAGAGATGGGAGGAAAACTGGGACTCAAATCAAGGGAGCGGACCAGAAGGAAGAAAGGAACAACCAAACAGAAAAGAATGAAGAAACAAGAATTCAAAAAAATGAGAAGCTTAGGAACCTCCAGGGCATCTTTAAACATCGCAACATCCGAATTATAGGGGTACCAGAAGGGGAAGAAGAAGAGCAACAAGTGGAAAACTTATTTGAACAAATAATAAAGGAGAACTTCCCTAGTCTGGCAAAGGAAATAGACTTCCAGGAAGTCCAGGAAGCTCAGAGAGTCCCAAGGAAGTTGGACCCTAGGAGGAACACACCAAGGCACATTATAATTACATTACCCAAGAGTAAAATGAAGGAGAGAATTCTAGAAGCAGCAAGGGATAAGGGGACAGTCACCTACAAAGGAGTTCCCATCAGACTGTCAGTGTTCTCAAAAGAGACCTTCCAGGCAAGAAGGGGCTGGAAAGAGGTATTCCAAGTCATGAAAGTCAAAGACCTACATCCAAGATTGCTCTATCCAGCAAAACTGTCATTTAGAATGGAAGGGCAGATAAAGTGCTTCTCAGATAAGGTCAAGTTCAAGGAGTTCATCATCACCAAGCCCTTATTATATGAAATGTTAAAGGGACTTATCTAAGAAAAAGAAGATAAAAAATATGAACAGTAAAAACACAGCAAACTCACAGGTATTAACAACCACACCTAAAGCAAAAGCCAACTAAGCAAACCACTACAACAGGAACAGAAACACAGAAATGGAGATCACATGGAGGGTTAGCAATAGGGGAGTGGGAAGAGGAGAGAGGGGGACAAGGTACAGAGAACAAGTAGCACAGATGGTGGGTAGAAAATAGACAGAGGGAGGGCAAGAATAGTGTGAGAAATGTAGAAGCTAAAGAACTTATGACACATGGACATGAACTAACAGGGGTTATGTGGGTGGGAGGGGGTGTGCAGGGTGGAGGGGAATGAAGGGGGGAAATGGGACAACTGTAAGAGCATCATCAATAAAATATAATTTAAAAAAGAAAGTCACACAAGGACATCTCAACATATGTCTTGAGAGACTAGTCCATATCAGAGCAAGAATTTGGAGGGCTGCCAGAAAAAGAGAACACAAGAAAAAAAAAATGCCCTTGGGGAGCATTGGCTCAATCACCCTTCCCATTCCCTAAGTCTCTGCAAAATCCTTTTTCCACTCCCTTTCCCAGCAGTACATCCCCAGCCTCTGCTTGTAGGTCACCTTGCCCCACCGTGATAGCCCACAGAAGACCATGGTCTCACAGTTTATGTTCTTGCTGCTTCATACTAACAGAAACTCAGGGTGCAACCAGTGGTGAGGCTAGTAAAGTGTTCATGGTTCAAAATTTAAGGAGACACTTATCCTTAAGAGCAGGCTCAGCACTGCTGTGTTTCCTAAAATCGAATTCCCTATGTGCATCTCCCAAGCCTGCCTTGCTGTCTTCCAGTTGTTTTTGCTCCCTCTTTCTCATGTCCCTTTCTATAATAGGCTGAAGTGTAATGGCAGGCAAATGTGTTTAATAATTTATATAATTTTTTTGTGTTTAAGTTTAGGTCATGGGTTTATTTTTATTTTTAGAAATTCTATTAGAGATTTCTTCACATTTTGTAAGGCTGAATTTTAACTTTAAAGCAGAATATCAACTTTGCCACCTCAAAATTTCACAAAGCAACGTCACCTCCAAAATCACATGGAGTATGACAATCATTTGCAATCCATGTGTAATAAAGAATAGAAAAGGTATGACGAAGAGAAGAAAGTGGTGAAGAAAACAGAACATGTTTTGTTTTCACTAGTCAAGCAAA
Organism: Anoura caudifer; assembly: GCA_004027475.1. Lineage (NCBI taxonomy): Eukaryota > Metazoa > Chordata > Mammalia > Chiroptera > Phyllostomidae > Anoura > Anoura caudifer. The sequence continues at coordinate 42,265 of PVKU01011334.1, read as the reverse complement.
TGATACTATCCACTGAAAATATTTCTGCTTCCAAAATGTAGGGAAGAAATTTTCTCGAGTGGTTGCAGTGGAAAGTACATACTAAAAGATTAGCAATGGGAGAGCACATATCACTACTACATTCTTAAATCTACTTGTAAAAATGTGCAGGAAGCATTTCCAAGTGGTTGCACGGAGCTTTCAGTCTGTGGGACTGTCTCAGTGAAATTACATTATCACACTCTCCCTCAAGACCAGTAGTTGAAGGTGAGTTTTACTTTAGTCAGTTGTGATTAGAGAAGAAGGAAACATTTACACTGCAGTGGTAATTTCCCCATCAGCTAAAGACTATTGGCAGAGCTAGAAAAAAGTCTTGCTGCTCTTTCAACTTCAGTTGAAAGTAAGTGGTGATTTAGTATTCCTAATGTTCAGTATTGTGAACAGGATGGTAAGCCAGGGGCTGAGAATATTGTTCTGCACTATAACTTTAAAGTAGGCCATCAAAATTTATAATAATAATTTAAACATTGTAATAACATTTCAGATTTGTTCATATATCCTAAAATCCATTCCATGATGGTTTGGTCATATTTATATTTAGTTTTGCCTTTGTCAAAGTATTTAACATATGGCCCCTGAGCACTCAGCTATAGTATCTGTTAACTCTTTCTGTTAGGTATATATATTTATATTTATTAACATGGTTTTATCTCTCCTGCCCTGTCCTATTTTCTCTCTCCCTGACAATTTCCCCTATTATTTTACATGTGTTTTGGTTTGGGTTCAATTTTAATTTAGACCACAGGTTACAAGGTATCAAGAAAGGATGTAATTAATCTAGAAGATTAATAAGAATCCCCTAGAAATAGATGCAGGGACTCATGTGGCTTTGGGCTTCTTATTTTAGGGAAAGGGGAGGAAATTTAGGTTAAGCAAGTATTTCATTTTTGAGGGCAGAGGAACTGAGCAAAAAGGAAAAAGGACTCATGGACATGGACAACAGTGCAGCTATTACCGGGCAGAGGGGTATATAAGGGAAATAAATGGTAATGGAAAAAAATACAATAAAGATTGAATTAAAAAGAGTATATTGTAAAAAAAAAAAAGAAGTATAAAAAGTTTCAGAGGTTGAGTAGCTACAGTTGTGGACTGTTTGCAGATATTGACACCCCACATCCATTCCAACCACCTGCTGGCGTGACCATTTGCACCTCAAAGCCTAGAAAACTAAAGACTGCATTCTCAGAGTCCTTTGGGGCTAGAATCTACAGTTGACCCTACCCTTGGATGACTTGAGGGTTAGGGAAGCTGACCTCTCATGCAGTGGAAAATTTCTGCAACTAGTAGATATATTTTAAGCTTCCTTGATTAGATGAACACACATGAAATGTTGACTTGGAATGAAGACTGTGGAGAGAGAGGCAAGCTATGAATGATCTCTTGGCTGTTTTGGATGATAACGGAGGCAGTACAGACAGGCAGCTGTGCTTGTGGCTCCTTGAGTCTTCAACTTCCTGGTAGCAGCAGGTACAGCAGCCATCTTTGCAGACCAATTCTTTGGTTAGTGTGGTTTTGGTTTGTGAATCTAGGTTTGTGTGTGTGTGTGTGTGTGTGTGTGTGTGTGTGTTTTCCCCCCTCAACAGTCTTGTGAGCTCTTTATACCCCTTAATAAATCTGTTTGCACTTACCTAGATAGAGAGAATTCTATTCTCAACTATTTTGGAAGTTGACAATTGAATTTTTGTTTTGTAACATGCTAAGCCCTTTACCTATATTTAATTTAATCACCCTACATCCAAGAGATAAAAGTACTACTATTTATTTCCATTAGCAGATGAGGAAGCAACTTTTCCAGTCTCTTCCAAGGTAAAGAAAGGATTTTGGAGATATCATATTTTTTAGACCATAAGATGTACCTAGGTTTTAGAGGAGCAAAGTAAGAAAAAAAAATTTGAAGCAAAAAATGTGGTAAAATATTTAATGACATAAATAACATAATATTTCACCAATGTAAATGTAAAGCTACATTCGGACTATAAGACACATCCCCATTTTCCTCCCAAATTGGGGGGGGGGGCGTGCTGTGTCTTATAGTCTGAAAAATACAGTAATTTTTTATCATGGAAAGTTGCAAAAATAGTATAAAGAACTCTTTTGTTCTCTTTACCCAGATTCTCCCATTGTTAATATTTTACACATTTGCTTTATCTCCTCTCTCTCTCTTTTTCCACATACACAGTTTCTTTTTCTTCTGAACCATTTAACAGTGAGTTGTAGACATGATGACCCTTTACTGTGTATTTTCTAAGAACAGGGACATTCACTTATATAACAACAGTACAGTAATCAGAATCAGGAACTTAACACTGATATCATACTATCTTCTGATCTACAGACTTCATATTTTGTCTATTGTTTCAATTATGTCCTTTATAGCAAAAATAAAAATAATATATATATTTTTCTGATCCAGGATGCAATTTCAACTCACAGAGTTCATTTAGTTGTCAAGCCAACTTAGTTTCCCTTAACTGGACAGTTTCTCAACTGTCTTTGTTTTTCATAACCATAACATTTTTGAAGTATGCAAGCCAAGATTTATCTGAATGTTTCTTGAGGATAAAGTTTTAAATTTATATGTTACATGTTTGCAAAGAATTCAAACAGACAAGTACTTAAAGTAGAAGGCAAAAATTGCTTCTTCAATCCCTTCAACATAAATGACTTGTTAGTAATTTGATTTTTAGAACTTCAAAATGTTGTTTTTTAAAATTTCTTTTATTTCAGTAGGCATTGCTAAATGTTTAGGGATATTTTCCTGCATGGCTGAAGTAATCACCTTAAAATTAATAATAATTCCTTTAAATTATCTAACACTAGTTGACATTCAGTTTTCCACCAGTTGTTCCAGAAATGTCCTTTACAGTTTAATTTGTCCATTCCAAGGTTCAATTCAGAAGAAGACATTCGTATTGTAACTGGTTGCTACATCCCCTCTCTTTTAACTTCAAAGAATCTATAATCAGAAAGAGAGAAGGAGCTCCAACCCTTTGTGACAGCATGGATGGAACTAGAAAGCATTATGCTAAGTGAAATAAGCCAGGCGGTAAAAGACAAATACCATATGATCTCACCTTTAACAGGAACCTAACCAACAAAACAAACAAACAAGCAAAATATAAGCAAAGACACTGAAATTGAGAACAGGCTGACAGTCACCAGAGGGGAGAGGGGAGGAAACTTCAGGGGAAAAGGGGAAGGGTTTACAGGAACAAGTATAAAGGTCACATGGACAAAAACTAGGGGGGGTGGAAATGGGAGGAAGGTGGGGAGGGTTGGGGCGGTGGTCTGGGTTGGGAGTAAAAGACAGAAAAACTGTACAAGAACAACAAAATTAAAATAAAAATTTAAAAATCTATAATGTTGAATGGTAAAAAACAAACAAACAAACAAACAAACAAAAACACTACTGTAAGAAAGCACCAGCTCTGACTGGGTGGCTTAGTGGGTTGGGCATGGTCCCGCAAATTGAAAGTTCACAGGTTCAGTTCCTGGTCAGGGCACGTGCCTGGGTTGTGGGCCAGATCTCCAGCTGGGGGGAGGGTAGAGGCAATCAATTGATGTTTCTCTTGCACATCATTGTTTCTCTCTCCTTTCCCCTCTCTCTAAAAATAAATAAATAAAATCTTTAAAAAAACATAAGAAAGCACCAATCTTTAACATTGACCTTGGGAGTCTATTACTCCAGTCAGATCACTCTAGACAAGTTCTAACCAAGGACAATGTCTAACAACACATCTGGATGCTTTGATTTTCTCTTTTGCAATGCAAATAAGAAAGTACCTGGCCTCTAGTGCTTGTAAGAAAAAGATCATCATTGATCAAATATGAGATATTAAATACAAATATACTTGCCATGAAAATTACATATAAAGCAAACAAGAGCAAAACATCAAACCACAAATAAATAATGAATACTTAACTCACACAAAGGAACAAAAGTCTATATTCTGGAGATGCTTTGTCTTTTGATTTATTTTTCAATTTTCCTTTCAATCTTTTCTTTTTATATCACAATCTCAGTAGGTGGAGAGTTCCTTGACCATATATGTTAATAGGACACAATGGAATAACATTTATAGATCTGAGCATAGTGGAAGTGAATTTACATCTGTGACACAGTAGAACAAACACTAAACAATGTTTTGTAGAGATTCATTCGTATGACCAAAGTGCTATGGCTATTACTTCTAAAGGAGAGTTCAATTTTTTTTTTGGGGGGGGGTTATTCCAGGACTTTATTATCTCCTATCATCATCTCACAGGTGCTGGATCTAGGGAAAGGAATCCTTTGTTTTATCATTCCTTTGTTTGTAAGCATATTAATAAGCCTGTAGAGGCATATTTAATGACATTTAGACACAAACACACTGGGAGAATGCCATGTGGTGATGAAGTAAAGATTGGAGTAATTCATCTTCAAGCCAAAGAACACCAAGGGTTGCTGGCAATCACCAAGAGTTCAGAAGAGGCAAGAAAGAATCCTTCCTTAGAGCATGTCCTTGCTGACACCTTTATTTTAGAGTCCTAAACTACAGACTTATGAGAATAAATGTTCTTTTTTAAATTTATTCTTTATTGTCCTGGTGTGGCTCAGTGGAATGAGCAGTGGCCTGCAAACCTAAAGGTCACTGGTTCAATTCTCAGTCAGGACACATGCCTTGGTTGTGGGCCAGTTCCCCAGTTGGGGGCATGTGGAAGGCAACCAGTTGATGTTTTTCTCACATATCAATATTTCTCTCCCTCTCTTTCTCCCTCCCTTCCCCTCTGTCTAAAAAATAAATACAATCTTAAAAATTATTTTTCACTGATTGATTTTGAGAGAGAGAGATTTGTTTTTCTACTTATCCATACACTCATTAGTTGTTTCTTATATGTGCCTTGACTGGGGATTGAACCCCAACTTTGGTGTATGAGGACAACATTTCAACCAGCTAAGCCACCAGGTCAGGGAGAAAATAAATGTTCTAAGCCATCCAACTTTGTGGTAATTTGTTACAATGGCCCCAGGAAAGTAATTCAACAATGCAGTGTCCTCTGGCTTTGGGAAGCTAACTCATTCTAATCAAAATTCACCAACTCCTTTACAAACTCAAATTTTAATGTACTAATCTACATTGGGAAATAGCTGGCAGGATAATAGGCATTCCCTGAGGGCACACCACCTGGCACATAGGCCTAAATTATAAATCAGGCAGGAGAAGGGGAAACTGATATTCACCAAGCATATGATATGTTTCAGCTACCATATGTGTCACAAGTAAATATACATTTATAACTGTGATAAGAGATTTGAAGAGGGATATACTATGGCATGTAATTGGGAGACGTGGGAACACCAGCGAGATTAAAGAAGGTAAACCTGATAAAAGCATCTGGAGGAACAACTGAAGTTAATGAGGGAAAGTACATGCAGGGATGGCAGGTACAAAAGCTTGCATAATCAAGGACCTGAAAGAAGGGCCGTGTGCACTGGGGTGGGGTGGGGTTGTACAGGATGAGGCAGGACAGGAAGTGAGGGGTGACACATGCTAGGGTTTCTAGATGAAATTCAGGTTTGTGTCTTTTTCCTAAGGGCAGTGAGGCAGTGTTAAAGTTTGTTTTACAAAGGAGTGACATGATTGGATCACATTCTTGTAAAGACCACTCTGGCTGTAATGAGGGTGCAGACTGCAGGACAGGGAAGAGTGTGATACCGTTGGAGGGCCCAGGGATCAGAACTGCACACACCACACTGCAGTACATACTCTGTGAAATCCCACTAGAACTAGCAGGAGGTCCAGCCTTTTTCCTACAGTGCCAGGAGGTCCCCCAAACCACATCTCCCTCCAACCCCCCAACCCATAGACCCAGACCTCCTCTTGGAGAGAACTAGGCTGAAGCATTTGTCTCAGTTATCCAAGCACAAAAAGAACAACTTAAATGATTATTGTGATCATTGGACTGGGTTAACATTGTGGTTTTGGACTACATTTTTACCCCAAATGATAATTTGTAAGGTCAGATCTGCATGGGACATAATAGCATAACGTACTATTTATACACCTCAGGGGAATGTGAGTATATTCACAATCCTCACCCAGGTGAAAAATAAACACTCAATAGTATACCATAAACATTCTTTTGGTCAGAATACATAAATCTGAGGCATTCTTTGGAATGGCAATGGCACTGCTTGTGTGAATGTACTGTTCTTTAACTTTTCATAATTATTGGTAAATAATTGTTTCTCTGGTATTTTGCTATAACACCAGTATCCTATAAGTATATTCAAGTACATTTCTGAGATACATTTTTCATGGCATAGGGTCTTAGGAGGAGGATTTCCAGGTCTAAGAGAAAGCATATTTAAACACTGATAGATCTTGGCATACTTCTTTTTTTAGAAAAATGTATTTTATTGATTGTGGTATTACAGTTGTCCCATTTTTTTCTCCCCTTTATTCTCCTCCACCCTGTACCACCCCTCCCACCATCATTCCCCTACATTAGTTCTTGTCCATGGGTTATACATATAAGTTCTTTGGCTTCTCCATTTCCCACACTATTCTTAATCTCCCCTTGTCTATTTTGTACCTACCATTTGTGCTTCTTATTCCCTGTACCTTTTCCTGAATTCTCCCCCCCATCCTCCTCACTGATTACCCTCCATGTGATCTCTATTTCTGTGAATCTGTTCCTGTTCTAGTTGTTTCCTTATTTTTGTGTTTTTATTTTTTTAGGTTCAGCTGTTGATAGTTGTGAGTTTGTTGCCATTTCACTGTTCAAAATTTTGATCTTTTTCTTAGATAAATCCCTTTAACATTTCATATAATAAGGGCTTTGTGATGATGAACTCCTTGAACTTGACCTTATCTGGGAAGGGCAGATAAAATGCCCCTCCATTCTAAATGATAGCTTTGCTGGATAGAATAATCTTGGTTGTAGGTCCTTGCCTTTCATGACTTTGAATACTTCTTTCCAGCCCCTTCTTGCGTGTAAGGTTTCTTTTGAGAAATCAGCTGACAGTCTTATGGGAACTCATTTTTAGGTAACTATCTCCTTTTCTCCTGCTGCTTTCAAGTTTTCTCCTTATCTTTAATTGTGGGTAACTTAATTATGATGTGCCTTGGTGTGTAAGGGGTGGAGCCTTAGGTATTTGCCAGGGCAGAGCTACCACTTTGCTGCATTGTGGTGTTGTATATGGGAGAAGGGTCTGAGAGGGAACAATGCCGCTTGCTCAGCTCTCGGCCGGCTTTCAGTCACTTCTCCTGCTTCCCATGAGCAAATTAGGCCCTTCTGATGCTGATTCCCAGATGGGTGGGCTTGTGTTTGTTCTAGGACCCTGTGGGTCTCTCAAACGACCTCTCCTGTGAGGCTGGGAGTTTCTCCTGCCGCCTCAACCCCACAGGTTTTTTTCAGTCAGATGTTTTCATGCTTTATTTCCCCACCCAGGAACCCTGGGTTGCATGGTCTGTCTTGCTCCCCAGTTGTCCCTCCTGGTTTATCTGCATGCAAATGTGGGACAGTCCTGCTCTGCCAGCCGCTGCCTTGCTGCAGGTCCTCTCTACCCCAGCTGCCTGTCTCTGCTCCTCCTACTGGTCTGGATGAATGTTTCTTCTTTAACTCCTTGCTTGTCAGACTTCCATACAGTTATGTTTTCTGGTAGTTCCCATTATTTTTTTGTTTTTAAATTTGTTGTTGTCCTTCTTTTGGTTTTGTGAGGAGGCAAAATGTATCTACATACACCTCCATCTTGGCTGGAAGTCTTGGCAAACTTCTTAAAAGATTATTCTGATACCATCATTTTATAAACAGTCAGGCTATATCTTAACAACACTTATTTCTTCCTGGGTAGGACATACATTACACTTTCACACACATTGTCTAATTTTTTTAAAAGGTTTTCCCCCCTAATTACAAAGGTTATATAAGTTCCTGGAGATGGAGAAAATTTTTTTCATTTGGCCTATCAAGAAAAGCACTTGCACAAGTTTGAATGAAATAGGTGAATGAACTACTTGGGATGAGAAGCAGTTCTTGCCTGAGTAACTCCCTAGGAAGGGTGGGTTTTGCTGAACTTGCATCTCAGAATAAGACCTGAGACAGACAGAACTGAAAGTTGTTCATCACAGAGGGGAGAATTTGAAATTGGCATGTGAGATGGGGACTCTGAGAAGAAGGCCTCAGAAGCCAATGACAATGAGCCTGGGATGGGAAAAGAGAAGAAGGTAAACCCAGATGTAGTGCAAGTAGAAAGGGATTTTGGAAGCAAATGTACCATTTCCCAGAGTTCATGAAATTCGCTTCTGTTTGTGTTAGTTGTGCCTCAAATTATATACTTGACCTCTGATTAGAGATTTTGTGAGTTGATTAATCCTGGCCTTTCTCCCAGGAAGGCAGCTGTACAGATTTCATGAGTTGTTTCAACACAGAGAAGAGAAGCTAGGAGAACCAATTTCTGATGGCAAGAGCAGAAGAAGGTGCAGTGAGGTGGCCATGATGGATGAGAAAGTGTATCAGAAGGCTTGCTATAGGTGCTATTTTAGGAAACAAATCTAAATCTGTTTTTAGTCTCACTTCAAAACCCATGTGAGCAGGTAAAGGGGAGTAAGGGGATCACTTAAACCTGAGGCCAAGTCCCAAGGTTTCTGTCGCATCTTTGAAAAGGGGTCTGGGGTCTGGGAACCCTTGCAGACAGTCCCTGAAGGGTTGAGGCATTGTGGAACTGTGGTGAAGAGAAGACCAAGGACAGCCAGAGAATGAAACAAGAGCAATGGGAGAAACAATATGGGAAGTGTGAGAGCCACTGTGGAAACCTTGGTAAGCTGAGAGCAGGAGGGCTGGCTCTCCTGGGCTGGTCAGGGAAGTTTGAAAGGTGAATAGTAAATCACCGTGAAGACCAGACTGTAGACAGGTATTTCTGTTTCCTCATGCTGCAGTAACAAATGACATAAACCAGGTGGCCTATAACAACAGAAATTTATTCTTTCACAGTCTAGAGACCAAGAGACTGAAATCAAGGCATTGGCAGGGCCACATTTTCTCTGGAGATTCTGGGGGATGGGTCCAGTCCTTGCATCTCCTACCTTTTGGTGGTTGCCAGATTATTTTGGCTTGTGGCCATATCACTTCGAATCTCTGCCTCCCTATTCACATGGCTTTCTGTTCTTTTGTCACTTATAAGGACTCTAGTCATTGGATTTATAGCCCACCTGGGTAACCCAGCATGAGTTCACCTCAAGATCCTTGAATCTATTACATCAGCAAAGACCTTCTTTTCAAATAAGGTAACATTCACAGATTCCAGGTTGTAGGATGTAGACATATTTGGGGAGGGTCACCATTCAACTCATAGCAGAGGGCACCCCATTGAGAGGAACCTGGGAGACAACACAAACCATGATGATCATGTCTCCACTATCTCTCAAGTCCCATAATTCCATTATTCTGACCTCAAGCTGTGCTGAATTGCTTTCATTTCCACAAATGAAAGGTTTTTACATGCCTCCATGCTTTAAATATGTGGTTCTCCCTTTGGTTTTAAATAACCAAGTTGGTTGTTGGGCTGAATATTGATAGGATGAGTGGTTGTGGGAACAGGTTTAGGGAATCAGACAAATAGGCTCCCTGGTTCCAAATGTTCACATTTCATCAATAAAAGTTGTTTTGGACAATCTGGCTATGTCCTGGAGGTCCCTTTACCATTTTGTTTGGCTTTATGTAAGTAGCAGTTAGGAGGTTTCTTTGTGTGAAATGTAAAAAGTTCCTCTCTGAAATTTGATTTCATGTTTACTCATGAATAGCAGATGCTTGCAAAAGTCTTTCTTTTGGGTAAATTATAAGTTTGCCTCTGAGCACATAAATATCTTAAAGGTTTGTTTTGTTTTGTGTCTCAGGAGAAATGGAACAGAATGAGTTAGATATTCATAAGGCTGCAGATAATTTGTTTTGGATGCACCCAGTAGACTGAGGAACAGCAGCTGAGAAGGAGAAAGGCTCGAATTTCAATGGGAATAGTCAACAGTCAACAAGCGTGAATGACAAAGATGACAGCCACAAGATCAATGCATTCATATCTTTCTTTTATTGACTCATTGTAATTAAAGCCTAAAGTGGATTATGAAAATGAAAATATACAAACATCAAACATCTTGCACCTTGGATTTATGCCTGGCATGCTGTGAAATTGCTTATACATTATGCATATTATAGTATAACGGAGACGCTTTTATACATAATATGGAGTTCCCATGTGATAAAAATGTAAGACTGTCAAGACAAAAGCAGCTGAAAAGGGTATTGTTTATTAAAGATCATAAGTAAACTAAGAGCAATTAAAGGACGAGGAGGAAAAACAGGCCATTGTGGCCAGACACAGAGAAAGTGTAGACTACCTGGTACATAGTGATGAAGTGATTTGTAAGCAGATCAAAGGAGGAGACTAGTCTATTGCTAGTCACCCACAAGTTATTTTTTACTTAAATAAAACATGATCACTATCTACACTCTTTTTATAGAGATTTCCAGGACTCTTGCCTTTCTGTGGTCTGAACACCATTGTTCACAGCTGATTTCCACTAGAAGAAGAGGCACAGCTTAGTAAGCCTCTGAAAGGGTGGAGGGAGTGAAAAAAACATAGCTCACCTACTTTCCCATCTCCATCCTGGGAGAGTGTTGGAGCAGAGGGAACCTACTGGTCCCAAGTCTAGACATGGACTTAAAGGCAAAACCTCCAGGTAGGAGCAAGCTGATCCTCTCTCTCGCTCAGTGTTCAGAAGCCCTGGCTTAGCTGGGATGGACCTCTGGAGCCTGTTGGGTGGCCCAAGCCTGGAGATTCCATGGGGGGGGGGGGCACAGGGTGAAAGTAACCTGGCTTTGTGGGCTTCTATGCCCACCTCATATCCTGTTCCAGTCATAGCAGAGAGGCCAGACCTACTTGTACCAGGGCTCTTGTCAGAAACATGATGGCAGGACTAAGGTTTAAGAGAGAGACAAACAGACGTCAGTCATTTGCTCTCTCTAAGGTGAGATGTTTTTCTGTACAAGTTAAAGAGATACTACAAATAGCCCAGGGTTCTTGTGAAGACAAATGGAATGCATTTCTTCATTCCTCCTTTCATGCATTCACTGAACCAATATTTCGGGGTGCTGTGGGGGACAAAATTCTAAGGTGACTCCCCAACGAGCCATGCCCTTGTATAAATGCCTCCCTTTGAATGTGGGCAGGACCTGTGAAAGTGATGGGTTTCACTCCTGCGATGAGGTTGTATATTATGGCAAAAGTTGAGTTTTACTCATTAGTTGATTTTGAGTTAATAAAGAGGAAAATTATTCTGGGTGGGTCCGAATCAGATGAAATCCTTGCAAGTATCAGGAAGATTCTCTTGCTGGCCTTGAAGCAAGCCACCCAGAGTTCTATAACTGCAGGAAAACAAATTCTGCCAACAACCATGGCAGGTGAGAAGAGAAACTGGCACCTCAGATGAGACCCCATTCATGGTGATGACACCTTGATTGTAGCTTTGCGAGACCCTAACCTATGCCAGGCCAGGACTCCTGATATATAGAAATCAAGAGATAATAAAATGTGTGCTATTTTTAGGCATTGCATTTTGGGGGACTGTTATGTAGCATCATGCTAAATGCTGGGGATCAAGTGGTCCACAATGCGAGCACAAACCTGCTGGCAAGGAACACAAGCAAGGAAGTGGTTGACTAACTATTCCTTAATGAATGAGTAAAGGAGCAGTACTTGTGAATTAACTCCTCTTGTTGCTCCTTCATCAGTGAGCGTGATTCTTCCACTGCAGCCCTACTGCCCTTATGGGAAGGGGATAACATGAGGGAATCCTTTCCAGGCCAGCAGAGAAGAAAAAATAAATCCCACTTGGTTCTGAAAGAACAGGCGGAGGGGGAAGAAGGCAGAGGGGCTTGTCTTCCTCCCCAAAGTTTGGGGTGCGGGGGAAGTTTTAAATAACCAGAAAGATTTCAATGAGATTTCAGAGCAGGAGATATTGTTCCTCTCCGGGTAAAATACTAGGCAATTTTCAAGTACCCTTAGAAAAGTGCTGAATTTAATTAAATTCTGCTTAGGCAGTAAGCTGTAAAAGGATATAGGCAGAGGGAAGGCCAAAATAGGGTCCCTTCCCTACTCTCCCCATACTGCCCAGCCCTCCTATTTGTAATCTTATCAACACTCAGCTCATTTAGTCTCACTTACTTCTCCAGAGACACAAAACAAAATAAACCTTTAAAATATTTATGTACACAGAGGCAAACTTAAAATTTACTTCAAAGTGAACAACTTTTGCAAGCAGCTGCTATTCATGAGTAAACCTGAAATCAATTTTCACTCAGAAGACCTTTTGACATTTCACACAATGAATGAGATGGTTTTCAAACAGAAGAGAATAGTGCCCCTTTAATTAGCAAAAGCAAGGGTTTCCTCTCACTACTGTGATGGTGGCTTTAATACAAGGTCAGACCACTATTTGTGAATAAAGAAAGCATCTTCTTCCTCCTCCCCTTCTTCTCCTTATTCTTCCTCCTCTCATCCCTCCTCCTTTTCTTCTCTTTCTTCTTCAGCATCTGAATGTATCTGGAGTATAATTGGTCCAATATTAGCAGTGCTGCAGAGTGGTGGTTTTCAACTGGTGCAATTTTGCTCGCTGCCAGATGTTTTGCAGCATTGGGAGACATTTTTCGTTGTCAGAACCAGAGGCAGGTACTACTGATAGAGGCCATCGATGCTGTTACACATCCTATTTTAAAATCCATTTGTTTTTCATGACTTTCCTCACTGTGTAAGGAGATATAAATTGCCCTCCTGCCTATAATAGGAGGAAATGCCAGGGGAAAGACAGAGGGAGAAACGCTCTCCAAACTTCTACATGCAGAAATGGTAAAGCTGTGCGTAAATGGGTCTTCATTGCTTTATTTGTCCACCAGCCAGCAATGTGTTGTTCTTGCTCCTTTTGTTTTCCCTTTGTCAACCATGACCGTGCATCATCTACTTAGAACCATACAATTCAATCAAGTTTTGCTCCAGTAACTGTCACACATGAATTGTTATGGTATTAATTGAAATAAAACTAGACTATTAGGAGAGATCATATATACATAATGTCACTACAGGAATGGAATTAGCTAGTCAAAGTCAATGGGAAAATGTGAAAACTTCTTGCAAACAGGTTGGCTTAGAACAGTAGTGTGGAAAGACAAGCAGCATGGGGAAGGCAGGTTACCCTGATAAGTGGATTAGGCTGAAATACTGGTGTTCATAAAGAAGTGGAGCACCCTTGGAACATCTCACTTAAAGTCTGGCTTATTCTTATCATTCTCTTTCAGAGTATTTCCTACTCATTGCCCATAAGAGGCTGCTTTGAATTCACAGCGTGCTGACTTTTCCTGGGAGGCTCAATGAACCTTCTCCATGGGCTTATTTTATTTTGTCCTCTAACCATACTGAAAGTGGAGGGTGCAGTGTTCTGACTTCTGCAGGTGGTGAGGAGGAGGGTTCTGCAAATAAACTACATTATTTGCTGCTCTGGGGCAATGATTGCTTAACAACTTCTCTGATTTACGTGGGACCTATTTGCCAATAAATACAAATTAAGTGAAAAGCAGAATAAATTCAAGAGTAATTTCCATCAGTAACCATCTTTGTTTTTAATGGTTTAACATTAGTGACTATGCAAATGATTATACCTTGGCATTTCTTTTTCTTAATGTAGATGACACATGGCAATCCTGTGTTCTAGAACCTTCTGTGGCTCCCTCTATTTTCAAAATTATGTTCAAATGTCTAGCATCCAAAATCTTTCACAGTCTGATCCCACCTACTCTGCCTGCTTTTCTCCCCACATTTGAGATCTCGATATGGAATTGGTGCAGTAATCAATCAGGGGCCCTGCCACTCCTCATCTAGGAGGCCCGTTTGATGTCTCCTTGTTTCTAACAATGTTGTTTCTTCTGCCTAGACTGCCCTATCACTCTACCTGAAAAACTTCTGAGTCTTTTAAGACTCACTTCAAATGATGCATTGCTAGTTTGGGGGTATAGACAAGAGAGCTGTTCTTGGAAACCCAGATTTAGGGAGTTGGAGCCAATCTCCTTGTCCTTTAACCTGTACCTGAATGTCAGTTTCATTCTTTCATTGGTCATTTGCAAGTACATACCTACCCTGCTCATAAGGATTCCTTGCTTTTGGAAATTGCCACCTTGATCTGCAGGTCTCAGGAATGGACCACTGGCAAATAATTGTATTTGTATCATAGAACCCATGGGTCTTAGGGCTAGTGCTTGACAACCTGTAAGATTCTCTTTTCTGGAAATTTTTAGTTAGGATGCAAGAATAATTAGGTCATACTCATTATGTGGCTGGAACTGCAACTTATGAGACAACTGTGAAACAACTGTCTTTACTGTGAACCCACAGAAGCTGCAGAAGAAATAAGTCCATGGAGAGAGAGGAGTAAACAAATCCATATGGAGGAATAGAAATGAGAGGCAAAGGTTGACTTGGAAGCTTCAAAGGCCTTAATTTCAGTTCCTTTCTGAAACATATCCCAGCCACATTACTGTTCTTTTAGTCTATGAAATAACACCATATCCTTATAATAAATCCTTGCCTTTTATTTTTTTCTACTCAGTTGCAGACCACAACACTCTAGGCTCATTTGATGGTGCAAATCCCCTCTCCTGGTTTTAATTACTTTTCCTCTTATATTTTCAAACCTTCAGCTCCCACTTTCTTACTTACAACTCTACTGCTGAAGATCACTCCACTGTGATCCTAACACAAGTCGTTTATCCACTTTCCTACAGATGGACTCCTTCTTTTTTTTTTAATTTCTATTTTTACTATTTCAAAGAAAGCTACTAAGAATATTTTTGTGTATGTCTACAGTTGCACATAAGTAAGAACCTATAGGAATAGAATTGCTGAGTTGGAGTTTATACACATGTTTACCTTTACAAGATAATGTCAAATTGTTTTCTTTCTTTTTTAAAAAAAGATTTTATTTTTTTAAATTTTAGAGATAGGGAAAAGGAAGGGAGAAAGAGAGGGAGAGAAACACCAATGTGAGAGAGAAATATTAATTGGTTGCCTCTGGTCCATGCCCCCCGACCCCTGTCTGCACTGTAACCCAGGCATGTGTCCTGACTGTGACCCTTCCCTTTGTCAGAAGGCACCCAAAACTGAACCACATAGGTCAGGGCTGTTTTCTAAAGTCATTGAACTAGTTTATACTCCAACCATCTTTAACAGCCAATAAATAACTAATACTGAGCACCTAGCATATACCAGGAACCCACTAATAGAGGCTTAGTGTTGTCCCTTTCATGTGTTTTCAGGATAAACATTATTTGGTCATGATGTATCTCATTTGTAATAAAGTGTTGGGTTCAGATGGCTAATATTTTATGTAGATCTTTGCAGTCTTGCTCAGAATAGCAAAAGGCCCACAATTTCCTTTTTTGTCCTGATACTATGTTTGAAGTCAAAGTTATACCAGCCTCAAGAAAAGAAGTTATCCCTCTTTCTTTATTTTCTGGAATGATTTGTATACATATTTATTTTCTGTTCCTTGAAAATTGTCAAAACTCAACAGTAAAACTATTTGGAACAGGGCCCTTTTGTTAATAAGGTTTGGGATGTCCTTGATAATCATGTCAATTTATTTTAGTATAGGAAATGGAGAGGCCAAAGAACTTATATGTACAACCCACAGACATGAACTAGGGTGGGGGAGAATGCTGGAGGGAGGGAAGGTACAGGGCTGAAGGGGCATAAAGGGTAGGAAAAACTGGCACAACTGTAATAGCACATGAGAGGCAACCACATATTAATATTTCTCTCCTCTTTCTCCTTGCCTTCCCCTCTGTCTAAAAGTAAATAAATAAAAGAACCCACACCCAGCAGCAGAGTACTTCACTCCTCCCTCAGAATGAATGGAGACCAGAAATTGGATGTTTATGACCAAAAAAAGCAGTTTCATCTAGCACTTCTCTGAGATTGTCAGGGTGCTGACTGAGAATGACATGGGGCACCCAGAAATAGGAGATGTTATTGCCTGTCTCAAGTACAATGTCATTGGAGGCAAGAACCAGCAGGGTATCACTGTGCTGATAACATTCCAGGATCTGGTGGAACGGAGAAAGCTGGATGCTGACAGTCTCCAGCAGGCCATGACTGTGGGCTGGTGTGTGGAAGTGCCCCATGCCTTCTGCCTGGTGTCAGATGACATTATGGATTCACCCCTCACCTGATGGGGGCAGGTCTGCTGGTATCAGAAGCCAAGCATAGGTTTGCATGCCATCAATGATGCAATTCTTCTGGAAGCATGTACCTACTGACTGCTGAAGCTCTACTGCTGGGAGCAGCCCTATCACCTGAACCTGATGGAGCTCTTCCTACAGAGTTCCTATCAGACTGAGATTGGACAGACCCTGGACCTCATCACAGCCCCACAAGGCAATGTGGATCTTGACAAATACACTGAAAAGAGGTACAAATCTATTGTCAAGTATAAGACAGCTTTCTACTCCTACTTTCCTGTGACTGCTGCCATGTATATGGTAGGCATTGATGGGGAGAAGGAACATGCCAATGCCAAGAAGATCCTGCTGGAGATGGGGAGGTCTTTCAGATTCAGGATGATTACTTTGACCTCTCTGGGGACTCCAGTGTGACAGGCAAGATTGGCACTGACACCCAGGATGGTAAATGCAGCTGGCTGGTGGTTCAGCATCTGAAACAGGCCTCTCCAGAACAGCGCCTGATCTTGCAGAAGAATTATGGACAGAAGGAGGCTGTGATAAAGTGGCCTGGGTGAAGGTGCTGTATGAGGAGCTGAATCTGCAGGCTGTGTTCATGAAGTATGAATAAGACAGTTACAGCCACCTTACGGGTCTCATTGAGCAGCGCTCACCACCCCTGCCCTCAGCCATCTTTCTAAGGCTGGCACGCAAGATCTACAAGCAGAAAAAGTGACCTAGAGACTACCACAGCAGGGAGGGGAGGTTCTCAATAAATTATAGTAAATCTTCAAAATAAATACATAAATACATAAATAAATAAATAAAATCTTAAAAAAAAACAAAAACAAAAACAAAAAAAAAGCCCTTAAAAGCTATGTCAACCAATTGCAATGATTTAAAAAAGTATAAAAACTTTTATCAGTAAATGGAGGAAATTTGAACTTTGACTTGATATACGATGATGTTAGGAATTTATTAACGTGATGTCCTGATGTTTCAAAAGAATCAGGGTAGGGAAGTGAGTGGGAGCATAAATGATGGAAGAATGGACATGAATGGATTAACTGTAGAATCTGGGCACTGAGGAAAGTTAGTATACTGTTGCATATGCTTTTGTGTATGTTTAAATTTTCCATAATAAAAGTTTTTAAGTTCCTCCTTACAATTACTAACTTGGGGATCTAAAAAATAAATGAGAAAAGAAAACTGCAAAAACTGTTACGGAAAGATGATGCTACTTACTGTCACAATCTAGTAGGTGACATAGGCAAATAAACTGCAATCATACAACACAATTGACTTCTATCACATAAGAATCACAGGGTATCTCTATGGTCAATTAATATTTGACAAAGGGGGCAGCAACATAAAATGGAGTAAAAACAGCCTCTTCAACAAGTGGTGTTGGGAGAACTGGACAGCTACGTGCACCAACTTACACCATACACAAAAATAAATTCAAGGTGGATAAAAGATTTAAATATAAGCTGTGACACCATTAAAGTCCTAGAGGAGAACATAGGCAGGAAAATTTCAGATATTTCATGCAGTAACATTTTTACTGATATGTCCCCTAAAGCAAGGGACACAAAGGAAAGAATAAACTAATTGGATCTCATCAAAATAAAAAGCTTCTGCATGGCTAAAGAAAACAGTATTAAAATAAAAAAAGAACCAACTGTATGGGAAAACATATTTTCCAATGATACCTCAGACAAGGGTTTAATCTCCAAGATACATAAAGAACTTACACAACTCCACTCTAAGAAGACAAGCAACTCAATTAAAAAATGGGCAAAGGACTTGAACAGACACTTCTCCAAGGAGGATATACAGAGGATCCAGAGACACATGAAAAGATACTCAGTATCGCTAGCTATCAGAAGATGCAAATTAAAACCACAATGAGATACCACTTCACACCATTGAGAATGGCCATCATAAATAAAGCAACAAAGAACAAATGTTGGAGAGGTTGTGGAGATAAGGGGACCCTAGTGCATTCTTGGTGGGATTGCAGACTGGTACAACCACTATGGAAAGCAGTATGGAATTTTCTAAGAAAACTAAAAATGGATCTACCTTTGGACCCAGCAATTCCACTGCTAGGATTATATCCTAGGAGCCCTGAAACACCAGTCCAAAAGAACCTATGCACCCCAATGTTCATAGCAGCACAATTTACAATAGCCAAGTGTGGAAGCAACCTAGGTGCCCGTCAGTAAATGAATAGATCAAAAAACTATGGTACATTTACACAATGGAATTCTATGCAGCAGAAAGAAAGAAGGAGCATCTACCCTTCATGACAGCATGGATGGAACTGGAGAGCATTATGCTAAGCAAAATAAGCCAGGCGGTGAAAAACAAATACCATATAATGTCACCTTTAACAGGAACCTAATCAGCAAAACAAAGAAACAAGCATAATATAACCAAAGACACTGAAATTGAGAACAGGCTGACACTTACCAGAGGGGAGAGGGGAGGGAATTTCAGGGGGAAAGGGGAAGGGTTTAGAGCAACAAGTATAAAGGACACATCGACAAAAACTAGGGATGTGGAAATGGGAGGGAGGTGGGGCGGGCTGGGGCAGTGGGCTGGGATGGGAGTAAAAGACAGAAAACTCTACAGGAACAACAATTAAAATAAAATTAAAAAAAAAAAGAATCACAGGGTAGTATGTGTGTAGGCAAGGGTTGTTCAACTTCATCTGGTGAACCAGGGAAGAACATCTTTGGGGGACAATGCTCTGCCCATGGTTGAAATGAAATATAGCTCTGTTTGGCTTCCATGGTGATACCCAAGTGAACCTCCTCCTCTTCTTCCTACTGGCCTCTGTTTTAATCTTCTGTTTAAGTCCTTAAAGACACCTGTTCACTTGAAAATACAGTCTTAGTCTGTACCCTCTGTACTTTCTTACCTTAATAGAAGCCTGACTCTCCCTGGAGATACTGTCTTTTCTGTCCCCCGCCATGCCCCCTACCCCAAGTAGTGGCTGTTTGCCTTCCCATACTGGTCCTTCTGGCTGAGGGCAGGGAGGGCATTGACTTTTTCCTTCTCCAGATACCATTGCATATCCTGTCTCCTCAGACACCCTGTTCATTTCTCCTTTTTTGTCTTCATCTCTCATCTCCAAACTACATGCAAGTTTCTGCCTCCTAAAAACAGAAAGAGAGTGAGCCTGACTTTGTTAAAGTACCATCCTGCTCCAGTAAACTACATCTCTCTTTTCCTTCACAGTCAATAGTCTTCAAAGAATAGTCTATGCATATTTGTCTTCTTACCTCCCAGGCACCCATCAGGCTTTTAGCCTCAGTTCTAGTTCTTCTTGAATCAGTTTGGTAGTTTCTGTATTTCTTAGAATTTGTCCATCTCATCTAAGTTATCCAATTTGTTGACATACAGTAGTTCATAGGATTCCTTTATACTGCTTTCATTTCTGGAAGGTCAGTAGCAATATTTCCTCTTTCATTTCTGATTCTAGTAATTGGAATCTTCTCTCTCTCTCTCTCTCGTCAGTCTAGTCAATTCTACTGAACTTTTCAAAAAACCAACTTTGAGTTCATTGATTTTCTCTATTATTTTTCTACTCTCAA
Organism: Anoura caudifer; assembly: GCA_004027475.1. Taxonomy (NCBI): domain Eukaryota; kingdom Metazoa; phylum Chordata; class Mammalia; order Chiroptera; family Phyllostomidae; genus Anoura; species Anoura caudifer. The sequence continues at coordinate 22,382 of PVKU01011334.1, read as the reverse complement.
CTTCATTATTTTTGCTCCAATTCTTATTTTCTTTCTCTTAGTCACAATTGAAAACTATCTTCATCATGGCTTCATGCCTTCATTTCCTCTCTAAATATTTGTAACAAAGAGTAAAACATGGGTGGGCATGGCCTACAGCCACAAGTTACAAGTATAAAAATTGGACAGCCTACATTTTTAAAAATTAATGTCAGATTGTCTCTGGTTTCACTGTTCCCAAACTAAGTTTGAGAGTCCCTCTCAGGTACTGATGATCCAATATGTGCCAAATAGGGGTGCTATTATTGACACAGTCTCTTTTCATGAAAAGTATTGTAAGAGAGGTTTCAGGGATATGAACCACCTGGCCACAACAGAGCAACATCTATCAGTTTGCATATTGTAGTGTTCAGCTCTATGCATCAGATTTCATTGACAGAAAGTCATCAAGGAAGTAACATAGTATGTTCTTCTTTCTACTTAACATGTATTTGTAAACTTGAGAAATTTGTAATGAATGTACCTTTGGTTAGTAGTACACTTAAAAAAAATCTTCACCTGAGGTTATATTTATTGATTTTAGAGAGAGAGGAAGGGGGAGAGAGAGAGAGAGGGAGAGAAACATCAATGTGAGAGGGAAACATTGATCTATTACTTCCTGTACACACCTCAACTGGGGATTGAACTTGCGACCTAGGTATGTTCCCTGAGCAGGGATTGAACCTGAAAACTTTCAGTGCATAGAATGATGATCCAATCAACTGAGCCACCTGGCAAGGGCATTAGTATACCATATTTTGCCATGTGTAATGTGCTCCCATATAAATGTGCAGCCATGTTTTTGGCCTAAACTTTCAGGAAAAAAATCTTTCATTTTAATTTTTAATTCAATTTTTATTTATGTCTATTTAGAAACAAAACTGATTATTGTATTCCAGGGCATTATTTTGCATATGGATATCATTATTGTGTTCTAGAGTTACACTTTGAATACATAGTAAGAGAATTAAAAACATTTGTATAGGGAGTAGGAGAGGAAATGGAGACCACTATACTAGAAAAATAATTAAAAAACTATTTAAAAAGATAAGAAATGAAAATAAATAAATAAAAACATTTGTATAGATATAGAATTAGCACTACCTATGTATAATTTGCATCCATATATTTCCCTCAAGTATTTGTGGGGGGAGTGTGCATTATACACGGCAAAATATGGTACTTCTTTTCTGACATTTTTACTCTAAAATAGCCAAGGGGAGAAATTATGGAATTTTCTGGATCTTGGTCCACTGTTCCATTCTGTAAAATTTATCAAATTTTGAAACTTTCCTCCCCATTTCTTAGAGTATTGACACTGAGCTTTGCAGAAATTACTGAAAAAAAGTTGAATCTGGTTCTTAGAACTCAATTTTTTTAGTCATTATTTTGAAAAGTATGATTTATAGCAAAATAAAATAATGAAAGCTAGGGGACAAAAAATTTCAATGAGGATCCTACCCATAATGGGCATAACGGTGACAGGGTGATAACTAACCATCAAGAAATGTTAAGTGAATGCCATCTCATCAGTATTTCATAAATACTGATATGAAAGATGAAAAGAGAACAAAAACATGGTCCCTGCCTTAGGATGGTTTACAATCTAGTGAAGAAAATGTATACATGCATTGTGGTAGGCATAAATCTAAGATGGCTCCCAAGATACCAGGCTCTGGTGTACACACACACCTTCTCCCAATTAGTAAATTAAACAGTACTCTAGGTACTGCTATGAAGAGATTTTGAAGATCTAATTAAGATCCCAAATTAGCTGACCTTAAGATACAGAAATTTTAGCCAGATGGGCCTGACCTTATCATACAAGCCCTTGTAGAAGTCAGAAAGAGGGAAAGTCAGAGACTTAAAGTGCAAGTGGAATTTAACATGAAAAAGATTCTTTGTCAGAGATGGAGGGGGCCATGTAGCAAGGAAAATGGGCGGCTTGTAGGAGATGAGAGCAATTCCTGGCTTACAATGAGGGAAAAAGGGACCTGAGTTCTACTACTACAAACAACTGAATTGGGCCAACAATTTGAATGAACTTGGCAGTGAATTTTTCACTAGAGCCTCCAGGAAAGAATGCAGGTAGGCCAGCACGTTGACATAAGCCATATAAAACCCTGAGCAAAGAACCCAATCAAGCCTGCTGGACATCTGACTTATAGAACTGTATGAGGGTTGTTTTAAGCAGCTAAGTTTGTGATAATTGTTACACAACAAGAGAGTAGCACTAATGGCATGATAAGAAAATAATAGTAGTAATATAAGAAAGCTTTCACATCAGACACCCTACTGTATTGCATGTGGAGCTGCCTCTGTCTCTGTGACAGGAGATTATATGTATACAGATAATGTGGAAGATTCTGGAGGATATCTCTGAGAGCGTGTGTTGTTGCATAGTTAAGACTGAAGGATTTGCAATTTAAGTGACCAGAATTAAATCCTGCCTCTTGTAAGATATTGGATGTTCCATAAATTACATAATATCTATGGATATTCTGGAAAATAAATGAAATATTACATACTTATTAGAATGGCCAAAATCCTAAAGAGCAACAACATGAAATACTGGTGAGGATGTGGAGCAACAGAAATAAGAATTTCTTCTGAGAGTTCACTGCTGATGGAAATGCAAATTTGGTACAAACCACTCTGGAAGACAGTTTGGCAGTTTCTACTAAACTAAGTATACTTTTACCTTACAATCTGGCAGTTGCTCTCCGTGGTATTTACCCAAAGAAACTGAAAACTTAAGTCCCAATAAAAACCTACACATGGATGTTTATAGCAACTTTATTTATAATTGTCAAAACTTGGAAGCGATGAAGATGTTCTTCACTAGGTGAATGGATAAACTGTGGTACAGCCAAACAATGGAATATTATTTTAGCACTAAAAAGAAATGAGCTATCAATTCATGCAAAGTCACAGAGGAGCCTTAATTGCATATATGTTATTATACAGTTGTCCAAACCCATAGAATGTATAAACAAGAGGAAAACTTAGGTAAACTAAGGACTTTGGGTGATTATGTGTCAGTCAATGTAGGTTCATCAGTTGTAACACATGTACCCTCTGGGAGGGCTGTTGATAATGGAGGACGCTATGCATGTGTGGGGTCAGGAGGTATATGGGAAAACTCTGTAGCTAACTCTCAATTTTGTTGTAAACCTAAAACTGTTTTTAAAAATAGTCTCAAAAAGGTAAATAAAATGCTACTTATAGAAGCCTTAGATAGTGATCACAAAATTAATATGTGCATTGGGACAAAAGTAGATTTACAGTTGTTCATATGGAAAACAATACAATAACCGTGCCCTGGCCTGGTAGCTCAGTTGGTAAAGTGTTGTCCTGATAAGCCAAGGTTGCAGGTTCAATTCCTAGTCAGGGCACATACAAGAATCAACCAATGAATGTATAAATAAGTAGAACAACAAATCAATGTTCCCCTCTCTCTCTTTCTCTTTCCTTCTCTTCTGCTCTCTCTGAAATCAATAAATACAAATGTAAAAAGTAAATAATTCAATAATTAATAAATAATAGTACAAGAATAAATCTCTGTGTTTCATGTACTCACACTGTAAACCTATTTTTGCCCAAACCTGTATATCTGGAGTACTTATTAAGTTAAATGCTAAGTAATTACTGTTATAATTCCCCCTTCTATGGTTCATAGAACACTCATCTTGAAAGATACTCTGTGATGTAACCCATTCATTTCCCCTCTTGAGTACTGTATTCACAGTGTTTCTTAGCAAATTATAGGATGAGATATCCTGCAGTACAGAGACCTGTTTAACTTTGTTTAATTTAGTTATTTATTTGACTGCAAACCCTTCTGTCAGGAAACATATTGCCATCCAGGAGAACAATTTCTGAGAGTTTATTTTAAGAAACAGATACAGACAATTCACTCATTCATTCAACAAATATGAGCAGCCACTAGATGAGGTCTTCCTGTAAAAAGTCCAGACATCATTAGTATGACAAGAATGGTTTGTGCAACATCAATGTAACCTGGCAGCCAAGGAGAGTGGACTTCACTGTACTAGTCACTGGGGGAGGTAGACACCATTGAGTGAGCATGCATATGTGTGGCCCTCGCGTTTAAATGACTAAACAAGTAGAAAACAAATCTGCATCAGATATCGCATTAAGCTTGGACATTTCTCTTCAGAAAATATTCGGGTGATTCAGAAGGCCACAGCTATGGGCAACTGGTGATGGGCAGCTTCATCACAACAACATGTCTGCTCATGCATTACATCTTGTGCAGAGTTTTTTGGCACAACATCAAATCACCCAGGTGACACAGCTCCCCTATAGCACAGCTTTGGTGTCCTGCGACTTCTGGCTTTTACCAAAACTAAAATCACCTTTGAAAGGGAAGAGATTTCAGACCATTAATGAGATTCAGGAAAATATGATGGAGCAGCTGATGGCAATTAGAAGAACCGTGTGAGGTCCCAAGGTGCTGACTTTGAAGGGGACTGAGGCGTCATTGTCTTATGTACAGTGTTTCTTGTATTTGGTCTCTTCTTCAATAAATATCTCTGTTTTTTCATATTGCATGCATAGACACCTTCCAGACAGACCTCATATATGGCAGACACTTTGCTGGGTGCTCACAGGAAGAGTCAGCAATCCAGTCTCTTCACCCACACTAGTTGGGAAGCCAGCCAACATACAAATTATCATCAAACACATTATTAGAAACTATGATGTACTATGAAGGAGAATTGTAGGGAATATGAGAGAAAATCATTTAGATTGGGAGAGGGTCAGGGAAGGCCTTTGACAAAGTGACATTTAAGTTCAAGTCTGAAAGATAAGTAGAAGACTTGCAGGTAAGGAGTGGAGAGAAGCATTCCAGGCAGGAGGGACAGTGTGTGTTAGTGCCTTCCAGAGTATGGAAACAGTAAATGGGGGACATTGGCAATATTGATTGTATTTTGCAGTGTATAATGACACTTTTTTGCCCCAATTTTTGAGGGAAGAATAAAGATGTACATTATACATGGATAGTGCTAATTCCATATCTGTATGTGTTTTTAATTCTTTTATTTATGCTTATGTGTTAAAAGTGGAAGTCTAGAAAGCAATAATGATATCTGTATGCAAAATAATACCCTGGAATATGATAATCTGTTTTGTTTCTAAGTACAAATAAATAAAAATTGAATTAAAAAGTTAAAATGTAAGTTTTTTCCTGAAAGTTTGGGCCAGAAACATGAGTATGCATTACACACAGCAATATATGGTATTATTTTGGGGAGGAAGATGAAGATTTCAATTTTAGCCCTGGCCATTGTGGCTCAGTTAGTTGGGCATAGTCCTGCAGACCAAAGTGTTGTGGGTTTGGTTCCTGGTCAGGGCACATGCCCAGGTTGCAGTTTCAGTACACATTTGGGGCATATAGCAGGGGCGGCTGATGGATGAGTCTCACCTCAACGTTTCTCTCCCTCTTTCTCCCTCTCTTCCTCTCTCTCTAAGATCAGTGAGTGAGGATTTCTGATCAAAATGGAAGCATAGGTAAACACATCTTGCCTCCTTGCACAACCACATAAAAATTACAACTAAATTATAGAACAACCATCACTCAGAATGGTCAGAAGTTGAGTTGAATGGAAGTCTGACAAGTACAGAACTAAATCACATCCACCCAGATTGGTAGGACAGGCAGAGACATGGAATGGGCTGGTCTCACATACATATGCGATGGATAAAAACTTGGGAGGGATGTGTCAGGAGCAAGGAGTCTCAGCTCCATATCAGGACCCCAGCCCAGGGTTCCAGTGACAGGAAGATAAATCTCCATAACTTCTTCTTCTTCTTTTTTTTTTTTACATTTTATTTATTTATCTTTAGAGGGGAAGGGAAGGAGAGAGGGAGAGAGGGAGAGAAATATCAATGTGTGGTTGCCTCTCGTGCATCCCTTGCTGGGAACTAGCCTGCAACCCAGGCATGTGCCCTGACTGGGAATCAAACCGCAATGCTTTGGTTCACAGGCCCGCACTCAATCCACTGAGCTAAACCAGCCAGAGCCCCATAACTTCTGGCTGCAAAAACTAGCAGGGATTGAGTCTCTGGAAGAAACTTCTGGAGTCCCAAGCAGATCCTCTTCAAGAACCTGCACACAAACTTATTCAGATTCACTTCCTCTGAGCTCTAGGACCGAGTAGCAGCTTGAAAGGCACCAGTGGCACACAGGGAGAGTCTGTAGTGTCTGACACCAAGGTGAGAGCTGGGAAACAGCTTTCTCCCAGACAGAAAGGCAGGCAAAGCCACATACATTAAAGGCAGCAGGCATGTGCCATATCTGAGATTCCATCAACCTGGCTAACACTGTTTGCCTACTCTGGAGATCCCCTCAGGCTTTATCCCACCCAACTTATAGCTGTTAAGAGTGGCTTAAACATATAAATGGCTGGTCTTGGCTCATGCTTCACAACTTTCTAAATCCTTTCAAACAAATTACAGTTGGCTTCAGTGAGTCCCCAGCCCTTGTACCTCTTGTTAAGTGATCTCAGACCTCGCACTAGCAGCATCTACTCACAGCTTGGCTTTGGCTGGGAATCTCCAAGTTCAACAGAAGTAGCAGCCATCTAAGATTGCTCTATAGTTCAGGCAGCATGACCTCAGGCAGAACACAGGTGGGGGCTGACTTTGGCTTGCACCACTCAGAAAACCCCAGGGCTTGTGCACCCAGTGGACAGCAATAGATCACATTGGAGTACCACCACCCTGCCCCTGAACAGCTGTCAGGGCTGAGGTATGTGGTCAGTGGTCACAGTCAGTCCTTGCAGATGACTGGCCTGGGTAAACCCCTTCCAAAGACCTGCCAACAGAAATCAAGTCTCAACTACAAGAGGAGGGTGTACTCAGCACACATGAAGGGCACACCTTGAGGACCCAGCTTGGGTGATAGGGGAGGCTGTGCCACTGGACTCTACTGGACACCTACTATATTAGGCCACATTACCAAGACAGGGATGCATAGCAGCTCTACCTAATATATTGAAACAAACACAGAAGGCTGCCAAAATGAGGAGACAAAGAAACATGGCCCAAATGAAAGAATAGATCAAAACTCCAGAAAACTAACCGAAATGGAGATAAACAATCTGTCAGATGCAGAGTTCAAAACACTATTCATAAGGATGCTCAAGGAACATAGTGAGGACTTCAGCAGCATAAAAAGGATCCAGTCAGAAATGAAGGGTACGCTAACTGAAGTAAAGAACAATTTACAGGGAAACAACAGTAGGGTGAATGAAGCCAAGAATCAAATCAATAATTTGGATCTTAAGGAAACAAACAAACAAAAAAAATCAACCATAGCAACAAGAAGAAAAAAGAATTAAAAAAATGAGGATAGTATAAGCAGACTCTGGGACATGTTCAAGCATTCTAATATTCAGAATATTAGATCTCTAATAGAGATTCTATTCTCATAGAGATGCCACAAGGAGAAGAGAAAGAACAAGAAATTGGAAATTTATTGAGAAAATAATGAAAGAAAACTTCCCCAATTTGGTGAAGGAACTAGACATGAACGTCCAGGAAATACAGAGAGTCCCAAACAAGATGGATGCAAAGAGACACACTCTAAGACACGTAATTAAAATGCCAAATGTTCAAGATAAAGAGGGACTCTTCAAAGCAGCAGGAGAAACAAAGTTAGATACCTACAGAGGAGTTCCCATAAGACTGTCAGCTGATTTCTTTAAAGAAACTGTGCAGGCTAGGAGAGACTGGCAAGAAATATTCAAAGTCATGAAAAATGAGGACCTACAGCCAAGATTGCTCTACCCAGGAAAGATTCCATTTAGAATACAAGGGTAGATAAAGAGCTTCTCAGAAAAGAGAAAAACTAAAAGAGTTTATCATCACCAAACCATTATTACATGAAATGTTAAAGGGACTTATTTAAGGAAAAGAAGATAATCAAAACTATGAACAATAAAATGTCAATAAATACATATCTATGAATGATTGAATCTACAAAACAAACTAAGCAAACAAGAAGATAGACAGAATAATGGTTACAGTGTTTTGATGGATTCCAGATAAATGGGCGGTGTAGGGGAATGGGTGAAGAGGTGAGAGGATTTGAAGTACAAATAGGTAGTTATAGAATAGCCATGGGGATGTAAAGTACAGTATAAAAAATGGAGTAGCCAAAGAATTTATATGCATGACCCTTGGGATTGAACAATGGTGTGGGGATTATGTGAAGCAGTTGGGTTGCTGGGTGGAGGGGCACAAAGGGGGAAAAATTGGGACAACTTTAATAGTATATCAATAAAACATAATTTTTTAAAAAACCAATAAAATCAGTGAGCATGTCCTTGGGTGAGGATAAAATAAATAAATTTTTTAAGAAACATTTCATTTGGGGGCATGATTACCTTGAGATGCTGTGACATAATTAGAAATATGCATTTGGTCTCTGCTCCTAGTTCCTTGCATAAAGCTACCAAAACCCTTTCAACTTTCTGAGTGACAGGGGTGAGTAGAGCATCTTTTGTTATTCATAATCAGCCCTTTCCACCATACCTTAGTTTATTGCAGTGAGGTGGCTCTTGTAGGATGGTGCTGTTTACCAGAGGAGGTGACCATGTGACTGGAGGGTGTAACTTTTATTCCCCCCTGCTTCACCCCTATACACACACTATGGCCTCCAAAGAGAAAAGAAGGGCTGAAATTTGATGCGGACACTGGCCAGCAGTGTCCACATCATTATGGATGAAATAAAACATACACACGGACTACTGAGTCCAGTGGAGGAAAAAGGACAACAGCATGGCTATTCTCTCAAGGGGAGCAAAAACCACGGCCTCTGCCATGACAGGCCTTTATTTTATTTCTCCTCCCATTACAAGATGGTCCTCACTCCCTATGTACAAGTTACAACAGAAGAGCCAACACCCCTCATCACATCACAGAAAAAGGATATCAGCAAATGAAAAGGCAAAACTGGTGGAGCCCATTACACTGGTCCCTGCAAGGTTTAGCACTTGCAGGGTGAGGGAGTTTTCAGCAAAAAGCAAGCCTCAAAGCAGCCTAGGTATATTGCAAACCTGATTTCCCACGAGAGAACCTATCTGTGGGTGTGGGCCCTGTGCATCTCTGAGTGGGAGCTGGGCCCATGTGACGCAGAAGGGTCTGCCACAGAAATTGATTTAATCACCAATGGCCAATGAATCAATTGATTATGGCTATGTAATGAAGCCTCCATAAAAACCATAACAACAGGATTTGTAGAACTTCCAAGATGGTGAAAAAATGGTGGTGTTGGGAAGATGGCATGCGCATGCGGAGAGGGCACAGAAGCTCTATGCACAGACATCCCTCCTCCCATACCTTGCCCTACTCATCTCCTCTATTTGGCTATACCTGAGTTGTGTTCTTTATAATAAACTGGTAACGGTAAGTAAAATATTTCCCTGAGTTTTGTCAGCCATTTTAGCAAATTATCAAACCTGAGAAGGGCGTCATGAGAACCTTGATTTGTAGCCAGTTGGCAACCTGGGACCAGTGATTAGTGTCTGAAATGGGGGTGATCTTCTGGGCCTGAGCCCCTAACTTGTGGCATCTCAGTCTCTCTCCAGGTAGACAGTGTCAGAATTAAAATGAATTGCAGAACACCTAGGTGGTGTCCACAGAGAATTAGAAACTTCTTGGCGTGGGAAAAAAACCTATACATTTGGAATTAGAGGTATTGTGAGTCTAAAAAACATCTTTTTCCTTTTTAGATCCCCATGAGATATTTAAAAGGAATGTGGTAAGTAATTGAATACGAGTCTCAGAAAATAGATTTAGGTTAAATAGTTAAATTATAATTTGCTTATATTTCAGTACAATTTTACTGAAATTATAGTAAAATCAGTGGTGGATGCATGAAAAATAAGTCACCAAATTTTGTGTTTATTCTAACCAGGGAGAAATATCTGAATATGCCTCTAATTTAGTTTGATTCTCCTTAAAAAGAACAAAGTTCATTCTGGTGATTAAGGCTCTTAAAGCTCCTGGGAATCTCAGCTGGCAGCCTACTAGCTGTTCCAAAGCCAAAGAGAAAGAATGTTTGTGTCTGCTTAAAAATGCAGTAATTGATGATGTGGAGAAACTATTTTTCTTTATTTGCTTCTCAGTATGGTGGCTTTCTATGATGAAGGATGGATGCTATGATTGAATATGGATACTAAAAAAGAAAAAGATATGAATTAGTATGTCTGTGCTGTAGGAAGAATGTTTAGATGTTTAGCAGGTATATTGCAAAGAACAAAATGGCATCTTAAAACATCTAGAGAATTCTCAATGTAAAACTCCTTGAAAATTATGACATCCAATGGAGCTTTGGGTATCTCAAGAACACTAATTAGAACTGGGAACCTCAGGTTTTTGCAAGGGCATGTTCTTGACAAGTTTTCCTAGTTACTAGGCAAGGGTAGGAATATTTTTTTCAGAGAGAGGACATAGGAATGTTGGGGACCAACAGCACTGGAAGTAAGACATGACAGCTTAGTTCACATCTTTTGTCAAGATGCTTCATATTCATCTTTGATATCTCAGCTCAAATTCAAGAAAACCTAACCTGACTACCTGCCACCCCTTCCCCCAACCGGGTCAGGTCCCTGTCATAGGCTGTCATAGAAACCAGTCCCCCATCACAGTGTGTAATACACTGTAATTAAAACATTCATAGTGTATAGGAATAGAGATCCCAGTCTGCAGCTCAGGTGAACGAAAAATATAACTTAATTTATACTTCAAGATCTCATTCAACTATGGTGGTAAAAATATAATTTCAGTCAATTTAGGGTCCCAAAGTGTTCTACAGTTCTATAGCACTAAAGCTATATAGTGCGAGAGGTAGAGGAGGAAAGGAAGGCATTGGTAGTGACCCCTTTGTCTTAGTGGTTATCTTTCCATGAAGCTGCCTGTTAAGATAACCAGAGTCCTATCTGGTTCTATTTCCTTAAGCACCTAGGTCATTGGACAATAGCAGCCAGAGAAACATGCAGAAAAGCTTTTTTCCCTGTCATAATCCCTCTGGGGCAATGGACACAGCTTCACTATCTCGACAGGGATAAAGCAAAAAGAGGAAAGGAAATAGCTAGAAGAGAAAACTCTGGTTAACATTTTTAAAAAAGCATAATTAAAACATACATTTACTCTATTTGGGAGTATGTAAGGAAAGTTGCGTGGGAGAAATAAGTTGCCAGCCTTTATCAGCTCTGTTAGTCTACTGTGGAGGCTTAAACCTTTTTTTAAAAAAAATAACAAAAAATGTTTTAAAATATTATCCAAAAAGTGAAAGCAAGCCAAGTATCCACTGATGAATAGATAAATAAAATATGGTCTATATACATATGATAAGACATTGTTCATTCCTAAAAAGGAAAGAAATCCTGTCATGTGCTACAACATGGATGAATCTATAGGACATTATGATAAGTGAAGTACTAACTGACTTACTAACATATGTGGACTAAAATCCATAGAGACAGAGGGCAGAAGAATGTTTACCAGGAGCTGGGTGGAAGGAAATTGGAAGCTGTTTAATGGGTAGAATTTCAATTTTGCAAGGTAAAAAGAATTGTGGAGATGGATAGGATCGATAGTTATACAACAATGTGAATCTACTTAATGCCACTGAACTGTATACTTAAAAATGTTTAAACCTGCATTCACTGGATATAGGCTGCTTTAATAAGAGATACAGTTCAGTAACTTACGCAAATTTTATGTTATATGTACATTATCACAATAGAAATGTACTTAAATACATGTGTAATTAGTTGTTTAATATTTTTCCCTTCAGCTAGAAGATAAGCTTTGTGAGAGTGGGACCTTGCTCATCTTATTTACTGCTGTTTGCCCACCACCATCTAGTAGAGTACCTACTACATACTGGGAATTCCATTAATATTTGTCAAGTGAATAAATAATCTTACAAGTGATATTTGAGGGGAAGAGTATGCTCAGGAAATCAGTGTCCCACATGGTGAATTACTGAGAAAACAATGGCAAGGGATTGCATAATATACTGCTGCTGATATTCAGTTGCCATAGTTCTTGGGTGTTTGTGAGTGCATATCTATTTTTTAAATCCTCACATGAGGATATGTTTATTGATTTTAGAGAGTGAGAGGAAAGTGGGTGGGGGGGGAGAGAGAGAGAGAGAGAGAAGAAAGAAACATTAATGTGAGAGAGAAGCATTGATTGGTTGCCTCCTATACATGTCCCAACTGGAATAGAAACCACAACCTAGGTATGTGCCCTGACTAGGAACGAAATCCACAACCTTTTGGTTCATGACAATGTTCCAACCAACTGAGCCACCTGGGTAGGGCATGTGAACATATATCTGAATTAAATATAGAAAGAGAAAAAAATTTGTTTCATGTTACATACCTATAGTCATATACTTAATCACCTAGCCCCCTGCAGAAGAGGGTTCTTTCTTGATGAGCCTTTGTAGATGAAGATCTTTTATATTTTAAAATATTGTGTTTTCATAGATTAGCACAAACAACTTACATTTTAGTCTATAAAATTAGACGTAAGGAGAGTTCCTGCCAAGATGGAGGCTTAGGTAGACACCCTTCACTTTCTCGCACAACCAAAAGGAGGATAACAACCAATCTGAAATAAGAAAACAACCAAAAGTGCCAGAAAATCAAACTGCATGGAACTCCAACAACAAAGGAATTAAAGAAAAAATCAACCAGAACAACCAGACCAGTAAGGCGGCACAGGCCGACTCAGCTGCATCTTTGGACCTTGGGGGCGGGGCTGGCTGCAGAGCTCCTCAGGCTGCGTGGGAGGGCTAACTTAAGGGGACTTGGAGGTGGCTGTGGGCTACAGTGGTTGAGGCAGTAGGAGAAGCTCCCAGTCTCACTTGATAGTCCATTGAAAAGGGAGCTAGAGACTAGCAGGCAAGCCACACTGTTCTCTTGCTGGCCCCTCCCCCACAGGCAGTGCCTCAGCGCAGCAAGGAGGGCTGCCCTGCCTAGGTGAATCCTAAGACCCTGCCCCCTTACAACCTATCAGCTGTGCCAAGACAAAGAAATATGGCCCACATGAAAGAACAGAGTAAAGCCTCAGAAACAGAGCTAAGCTAGGAGAAGATTGCCAATTTATCTGATGGAGATTTTAAGGCCCTTGTAATCGAAATGCTCACAGATCTGATTGAGCGTGATCATAAAATGAAAAAAAAAAAAAAAATGAAGGTTACCCAAAGTGAAATAAAGCAGAATGTTCAGAGAACCAACAGTGACAAGAAGGAAACCAGGACTCAAAGCAACGATTTAGAACAAAAGGGAAAAATAAACATTCATCCAAAACAAAATGAAGAAACAAGAATTCAAAAAAGTGAAGGGACTCTTACAAACCTCTGGGACAACCTGAAACATTCCAATATCCAAATTATAGGAGTGGCAGAAGGAGAAGAAAAACAGCAAGAAATTGACAACTTACTTGAAAAAATAATGAAGGAAAACTTCCCCAATCTGGCAAAGGAAATAGACTTCCAGGAAGTCCAGAAAGCTCAGAGAGTCCCAAAGAAGTTGGACCCAAAGAGGAACACACCAAGACACATCATCATTAACTTACCCAAGATTAAAGATAAAGAGAGAATCCTAAAAGAAGCAAGAGGAAGGAGAAAGTTACCTACAGAGGAGTTCCCATTAGACTATCAGCTGATTTCTCAAAAGAAACCTTGCAGGCAAGAAGGGGCTGGAAAGAAGTATTCCAAGTCATGAAAGGCAAGGACCTACATCCAAGATTACTCTACCCAGCAAAGCTGTCATTTAGAATGGAAGGGCAGATACAGTGCTTCCCAGGTAAGGTCAAGTTAAAGGAGTTCATCATCACTAAGCCCTTATTATATGAAATGTTAAAGGGACTTATCTAAGAAAAAGAAGTTCAAAAATATGAACAGTAAAATGACAACAAACTCACAACTATCAACAAATGAACCTAAAAGAAAAGAAAAACAATGAAAACAAAAACTAAGCAAACAACCAGAACAGGAACGGAATCAGAGAAAAGGACATCGCATGGAGGGATTTCAGTGGGGAGGGGGAAGGGAGGAATAGGGGGTTTTAAAAGGTACAGGGAAGTAGAAGCATGGTTAGTAGGCATAAGGTAGATGGGGAAAGATAAAAAATGGTATGAGAAACAGAGGACTCAGAGAACTTATATGTACAACCCATGGATATGAACTAAGGAGAGGAATGCTGGAGGGTTGTAGGGGCAGGGTGGAGGAGGGATAGAGGGGAAAAAATTGGGAAAACTGTAATAGCATAATCAATAAAAATTTTTTAAAAATTAGACCCAAGATGAACATGTCAAGAGTTTAATTATAACAAATAAAAGACAGAAAGGATGTAGCAGGGAAATGGGAAAGAGAATTATAGGGAGCAAAGGGGGAAAAGGGATGGCTCTAGGGAAGTAAGTAATTTCAACTGAAGACAATATTTATTAAGATTGAATATTACTGTGCTTTTGGTCCAGCAAGCTCACACCTGGGAATCTACCCCACATAGATAAAACCACTATTCATAAAGACACACATACATGGATGCTATTGCAGCATTATTTATTGTGACAAAAAGCTGGAAAGAAAGCCCATGGCTGAATAATGTATGGCAAACAACTACCATGAATTATTATTCAGCCATTGAAAAGACTGAATCAAATCTAAACCAATCAACTTGGAGAGATTTCCATGAGATATTGTTGAATAAGTAGAGAAAGATTCAGAAAAATGTATATAACGTGATCTCACTTTTGTAATGCAAAAAAAAGACAGAAAACCTTCCATACATGACTTTTTTGAGCATGGATTAAAATATCGCAGGATGCATACTTGGTTGGTGATCTGGCTTGTATGTGTGTGAATGTCTGGTGTTGGATGGGGAGAAAAAAGAAAAAGAAAGGGAGGGAGAAACTGAGTAGAAAAGAAAAAAAAGCAAAAACATGAACGAAAATAATAAAGCACTTACAATATGCATTTATGCAAAATTATATGTGGTATGGAAAAATTGTTTAAAAATTATATAGAAAAAGTTAATTACTTCCTTCCCCAAGTCAGGAGGCTGCTCTTTAATTGTGATTCCATCATCTCTGAAACATTCTTTTTAATGGCAGAGGGATGAGACAGCCTTAAGCAACACTGACCTCTAAGATCAAAACTCTTGATCATGGTTGGCTTTCCTGCTGCCTGGAATGTGGAAAGCCAAATTACTTATTTATAATAAGAGAAGAGGACCTTACAAGAGGATCCCAGGGGTAAAATCATATATGAAAACTGAATGAGAAGGAAGAAATATGGGAAAAACTTTTGGAGGGTAGCTGTTTTATTCACTCTGAAATTTAACTATATTTTTATAAGCTGTGATAAAACTTACAGAGTGAGCATGACAATGAGTCTTGATCTGTTCTCAGGAGTCAGGGAACTGACTTTTTCCTGAGGAAATGGTTTTGAGCAGAGATCTAAAGGACTTAACTAGATGAAGCAAGTTGTGTTCCAGGAGGAGGAAACAGCACACACAAAGGCCCACAAATGGGAGAGACAAGGCATGTTTGAGGAATTTAAAAAGGTTTAATTTAAGCAAATACATAAATTAGTTTTCTTCCAAGGACCTGATCCTTATAGCTAGTGAAATATATTCTAATGTTTGTACCAGCTCTGAAAGACACCATTTATTTTCTGTCCTTGGAACTATCTACTGTGGTTCATCTGGCAGCCCAGAGAGAGCTGACTGTGGTTGGGAAGGTCTAATTCTTCTTCATGTAAGACCTGGGTAAATGAGTCAATTCTTTGTGTGTGTAGCTTTAGAAGAATTTGGCAAAGTGTGTGCCTTGTTTGTGTCATTTATGATTTTAAATAAAATTAAGAAATAGTTCAGTGATTTTTGTCTACAATATATTGAAATGCAGTGGCTTTGAAAATCATTTGCTTTTTTACATTAAAGAAACAAATTGGTAGTTGGGTAATGGATCCATTCTGCCATGTCTGAGGTGAGAGCAACAGTAATTATTGACACACAAAGACCCATTTTCGTACACTGCACATAAAAATCCATTTTGTTACTTTACGGTTTCACCTCCTATTAAAGCCCTGTTATGTGTGAGTCATAGAAAATTGAGGTCCTAGAATTTGAGAGAGCATAGTATAAAAAAAATTTATAAAATATTTTTGCACTGTTTATTCTATTTTTTTCTTATTTCAACTGGGTAATTGGTTTTTAAATTTTAATGTACTTTTCTCCTTTGCTTTCCCCAAAAATGTAGTCTTCACCTCAGTTTGCTGTAGGAATATATATGCACATATGTATGATGCGGAAGAGATGAAAATCTGTTATGGAAGAAAGCAGAGAGAAAGAGTGGATAATTTCCAATTTTTGGCATTCAAAACTAGGATTAGGCAGCTAGACTTTAGCATCCAGAAAGCAAGCCCTGGTATAATGTGGAAAAGTGTAGTGTAATATAGAAAAGATACTTCTAAGAAGGCTGTCAGATAAAACACAGAATGCCCAGTTAAATTTGATTTTCATATAAATATTTTTAGTATAAGCATGTTCAAGATATTGTATTAGACATATTTATACCACAAAATTATTTGCTGTCTATCTGAAATTCAAATTTAACTGGACATGTTGTATTTTCACTTGCCTAACCTGGCAACCCTACCCCTAAAGTACGCATGAGGGGAATATAGAGCATGCTAGTTACCCAAATGCTGAAGCCATTTTCTTTATTTAAGCAGAGCCTGTAGTCACTATAGAATCAGAAATACCAGGTCCTTGTTTTCCCAGCCTTCCTTGAATATAAATGAGGATACATGCCAGTCAGATACACTTATTTTGACTTTGACTAGAAAGCTGGTATTTGGAGGGACAGATGAAGGGCAGAACCCATTTTGGTGATAGGTTACCTTGGTGGCATCCAGTATTTTCAGTGGAGGAAACTGTGGTGTCCAATGTCCATAGCAACACCAGTGTTTCTAAGACCTTACTGTGGGCATTGTTCCTGGCTGCATACAGTGGGGCTTGGTTTGTCTGGGCCCTCTCAGGGACCCTGCAAGCTAGCCAATGCCCTCCTTATGAGTTCCTTTGCTTCTTAACTTCATCACGGTCAGTTCTGTTTCTTACACCTAAAAACTATGAGTGATAAATGAAAAAAAGCCTCTTTAAGCTCAAGGAACTGTGGAGAGAAGAACAAGAAGAATGAGAGATAGGACAGTGTGTGCAGGAATGTGCCTGAAAGGAGATGGAAGATAGATGAAATGGGGAGGATGGAGACCTGCTTGAGGCTGCTCCAGTGCTAGTGTGTGTTTGTGACCCTGCTGTCATTCCCCACTTCCCAACAGGGGACTGCTCATTACTCCCCCAAACCACACACACTCAGACTCTTGAGTACCCTCTGGAGTTTCGAGCACATAGCTCAGTTGTTCCCATCATGTGTCCTGGAGAAAATCAATGGTTTGCAAGATTCCTTAGTATTGAAGCCTATATGCTTCTGTTCGTTCTGTTCTCTCAGTGTGGAACTCTTCCTTCTCTACTTGAAAAAAACTCATTAGTCCCTCAAGAGCCAGACCAAATGCCAAGACTGGAAATTTTGTAGAGACCTGTGCTCCATTCTATGTTCCCTCTTTAGGTAGAATCAGTCATAGCACTTTCCCCCTGCCTTTGGGTTTGATGATTGCATTGTCTGTCTGCCTTGCTGCACCATGAGCATACCAAGGGCAGAGAGCACATGGTGTCAATTGTTACACCCCAGCTGCTGACCCAGTACCTGGCAAAAAGCTGGGCCCTAACACAAGTTAGCTGAACAAATTTAATGAGTATAATCTTTTGTGTCTCCCCATTCTCATGTCTAAATGGCTTTTAATTATATTCATCTTTGATCTAAATACTGGTAAGTGTTCATTCCTATTCATTCATTACAGCATTTACTGAAATAGCTTGCACATAATAAGCACTCACATGGTGGTTGATTTGACTGGGTGTCTTGGTTTAATGCCTTCATACACTGAATGTCAGAGTTTGAAGAGACCTGCAACACCTTACGTGGTGTAATGTCCATATGCCAAGGGGTTTATGCCATACATGTTGATGCCATCAGACGAGGGCTGGTCCAAGTCTGCCTTGGGCCGGCTGGTAGTGTATAGGTTCTTCACTTCGTGCAGGAAAGATTTCACAGTAGGTATCCAGGTGATTTTAAGAGTAGATTTATTAAAGCTGGGGAAAGTGAGAGTTTAGGAGGAAGAAAATAAAAAGTTCACACCTGATATAACACATGGATGTGCTCCTGAGAGAGCCCCTACCTGGCTTCCTTTATCTTAAGGGTTTTTTATCTGCTTTCCAAAGGTGAGAATTTTTAGGGGGGAGCCTCAGGGTAGGATCTCAATAGAATATTCATAATTTCTCCAGGTGCCCTTTTCAACTGATTGATCATTAGCCAGTGCAGGTGATCCTGGTATCACCCACCTGGCTGCTGCTTTTTTGGTTCTGAAATACAGCTGAAGCCTAGATGTTATCTCCAGGGAGGAAAAGTGGGGGGAAGGGGTGGAATCTAAACCACATGACCAGTGATATGAAATGTCTCCCTGGGGGTGAAGTCTGGCACTAGTTTTGCCCCTTGCTGGACACCCGGGGCTTTCCACCATAGTGACCTTCTGTATCTGGCTGTAAAGTTCTCGACCAGTTTGTTCAGCTGTCTGTCTCAGTTTCTCCATTCCACTCACCAAGGAATTTTCCTAGCTTCTTACTACTGTACCTCATAGATACCCATACTAACACATCCCTCTAGCTCTACGCTACTACAAAGTCAACTCTCTTTGTTCACTTATCAACAGCATTTCATGTGTCCTTTCCTTCTTTCTGTTTTTATTAAATTTATTGAGGTAGCATTGGTCAATAACATTATATAAACTTCAGATGTACAACTTTATAATACGACATCTGTACACTCCATTTTGTGTTCACCAACCAAAGTCTAGCCACCTTCTGTTACCATATATGTGTGCTTTCTGATGTTGAGAGTGATGATGATGGAAAGTGTTAGCTGCCAAGGGAATTTCTCTGCCTCCTCCTTGATAACAATATTAGTATCTAATATTTAATAAATGTCTTCTATTGTGAAGATATTTTGCTGGATACCAGCAGGACAAAAATACTAGGCAAAAATAAATAGTACTTGACTTTAAGGAACTAGTAAGTCTAGGAAGAGAGATGGACCACACAATTCTAGAACAATAAGATAATTGTTGAACGGGAGTATGCAGAAAGCACAAGGGAAACCAGTCTGCGAGAGGATGGGTGGTGGCAAAGAGGAAGTAGAGAATACTGATGAGGAGTTTGCTTGATGGACAAGCTGGGGAAGCAGTCTCAGAAAGAAAGGATGGAATGTGCTGAGTAAGGCAATGTGAGCACAGTGTTTGGTGCCATTACATCCAGGCCAGTATTGTAGCCACAGAGCTGGAAAGGTAGTGGTTAGGGAGGTGGAAAGGAAACCACTGAGACTGGAGAGTTGGGCAGCAGTCAGAACAGGAAGGGCCTGCTTGTTATGCAAAGGAATTAGTTTTAATTATGTTGGCATTGAGGATCTTTGGGGAACTGTGAGCAATGGATTGATGTATATTAGAAAGACCTTGCTGGTATCATTATGGTTGACAGAGGCTGAAGCTTAGGGTAGAGGGAGACTGGTCAGCAGGTGATTTTAATATTTTTAGGAGAGAAAGGATGAGAGCTTAGACTAAGGCAGTGGTGGAAGGGATGGGTTGAGGAACAGGGAGGAGATATTTAAGATGTACACATGACACGGGTGAGCAGGAAGGACTGGAGGATGACTTCTGGTTTGGTGACCTGGGCTCCTGGGTGGATGGTGGTGACAAGTTGAGGATGAAAAGCTCATGGACCCTCTAGGTCAATAAGGTTAATAGTCATTTAAAAAAATGTTTCAATTACAGTTTACATTCAATATTATTTTGTATTAATTTCAGATATACAACATAGTGGTTAGATAATAATGTACTTTACAAAGTGGTACCCCCAATATTTCCAGTACCCACCTGGCACCATACATAGTTATTATAATATTACTGACTATATTCACTATTTGTAGTTCACATCCCCATGACTATACTGCAACTACCCATTTGTACTTCTTAATCCCTTCACCTTTTTCATCCAGTGTCCCAACACTCCTCTCTCCCTCTAACTCTGGCAATCATCAGTGTGTTCTCTGTATCTATGAGTCTGTTTCTGTTTTGTTTGTTCATTTATTCTCAAGGATTTCACATATAAGTGAAATCCTATGGTATTTGTTTTTCTGTGACTGCAGTTAATAGTCACTTTTATCTACTGCTCTGAAGCTCAGAAGAAATTTCTGGCTAAAGATACAGACATGGCACTGACAGTCCTCAGAGAGGAGACACAGGTTAAGGATGTTCAGGGACACTTGAATGTAAGAAATAGGCAACACAGAAAGAATCATCAAAGGAGGTGGAGGAGGAAAAAACAGAGAGTGGAAGAACAGAAGGTCATGGCAAGGTGAAAGCTTTAAGGGGAAGAGAGTGATCAATAGCATTAAATGCTGCAGAGAGGAGTAGGATTATGAGCATTTATCTTAACAGCCCTGAGGGCCCCCTGGGAGAGCTATTGCAGTAGAGTGGCGTGTCAGGACAGAGCCTAAAGACAGAGGTAGAGAACTTTTTAGGGACTTGGCTGTGAAAGGAGAGAGGATGACAAAGTCACAGTAAAAGAGAGAGAGAGAGAGAGAGAGAGAGAGAGAGAGAGAGAGAGAGAGAGAGAGAGAGAGAGAGATAGATATGCCCTGGCTGGTGTGGCTCAGTGGATTGAGCTCCAGCCTGTGAAACAAAGAGTCACTGGTTCAGTTCCCAGTCAAGGCACATGCCTCGGGTGTGGACCAGGTCCTCTGTAGGGGTGCTTGAGAAGCAATCACACATTGCTGTTTCTCTCCCTCTCTTTCTCCCTCCTTACCCCTCTCTCTAAAAATAAATAAAATGTAAAAAAAAAAAGATAGGGCAAACTTGGATCTACTTACATAGTGATAGGAAGCTGCCAAATAAGAGAAAAGATTGAGGATTAGGAAGAAAGGGGATAATTAAGGAAACAAAGAACTTGAAGTGGGGTGGTGTGCAGAATTGGGGAGGTTGGAGGAAGGATTGGCCCTTCCCTCTGAAATATGGAAGGGGGCCATTGGGAGATGTGGTGAATAGTGGTGAGGGAAGGGGTTACACAGCAGACATGTGAGGGCATCTGTGCCTGTGGATGGTACATTTCCAGTGAGCTAGAAAACAGTTATTGGATGTTGATTCAGTGGTGGAGGGGGCAGCTTCCAGAGGCACTCCTCAGGTTCACACTCTCTTTCCACCATTCACTAGCTTATGACCTTGGGAAATTTACCTAAACATCATGTGTTTCAGTTTCCTTATCTGTGTAAAGGATTCAATAGTAATCCTGAATGGATTGTTGTTAAGAATTAAATGAGTTAAAATATGTGAAGAGTGAACTTCTGGCTAAGATGGGAGTGTAGGTAGATGTGCATCATTTCCTTGCACAACCAAAAGAAGGAAACAACCAACGTCAAAACAAAAAACAAGAACTGCCACAAAACCGAACTGTATGGAAGTCTGACAACCAAGAAGTTAAAGAAGAAACATTCATCCAGACTGGTAGGAGGGGTGGAGACAGGAAGCTGGGGCAGAGAGGCAGCTGGCTGATTGGGTGGTCCCACATTTTCTTGTGGATAAACTGGAAGGAACAACTGGGGAGTGAGATAAACCATGCAGCACAGGGTTCCGGTGTAGAAAAATAAAGCCTCAAAACCTCTGGCTGTAAAAACATGTGGGGGTTGTGGTGGTGGGAGAATCTCCCAGCCTCATGGGAGAGTCCGTTGGAGGAGCTCACAGTGTCCTAGTATGTACACAAACCCAACCACCTGTGATTCAGCATCAGAAGGGCTCATTCACTTGTGGGTAGTGGAGGAAGTGATTGATAGTGGAGCAAGAGCTGAGCAAGAAGCAATGTTCCCTCTCTGATCCCTCTCCCACAGACAGTGTCACATTGCACAGACATGGGTTGCCCTACCCTAGTGAATATGTAAGGCTCTGCCCCTTACAATAAACAGGTGCACCAAGACAAAGAAATGTGGCCCAAATGAAAGAACAGATCAAAATTCAAAAAAAGAACTAACTATGAGGTCATAGTTAACCTAACCTATCAGATGCAGAGTTCAAAACACTGGTAATCAGGATGCTCACAGAGCTGACTGAGTACAGATGCAAAATGAAGGAAGAAATGAAGGCTACGCAAAGTGAAATA
>PVKU01011333.1:0-44257 GCA_004027475.1 Anoura caudifer | reverse complement strand
GCATAGATGGTAGGTAGAAAATAGACAGGGGGAGGGCAAGAGTAGTGTGGGAAATGTAGAAGCTAAAGAACTTATGACACATGGGCATGAACTAAAGGGGGGAATGTGGGTGGGAGGGGTGTGCAGGGTGGAGGGTAATGAAGGGGGAAAATGGGACAACTGTAATAGCATAATCAATAAAATATAATTAAAAAAAAAAGAAAATAAACACATTCTGATGTGGCTAACATGAGGCAAGTGTACAGAAAAGAAGAGCATGATTTGCATTCAAAATGCCCTGCCTACTAATTAATCCTCATTTTTATTACTCTTTTATACAGTCTTCTCTTATCCATATGAAGCAAATGTTCTTACACCCGCACAATAACTTGTGAAGCCTTTCCTTCATGCTGTTCATCCACCTGAAGTTCTACCTGTTCATCCTCATTTCCTTCCAGTTTGCTATTCCTTCTCCATATTTTAGAGTGACATAATCCCTTCCAGGGAACTTTTCTTATAGAGGTCTGCTGGCTTCTCCTTTCAAATACCTTATGATCTGGCAACATCTGTGGTAGTTGTTTACAACTATCAGCATGTCAGTCTCTTGAGATTTAACTCTTGAGCCCAGCATCTAACTGGCTATCTGGACAACTAGTCACAGAGCAAAGGCTGACAAATACACAATAATTGGAGGCAGACAGACCACATTTCCAATCTTAGATTCACCACTTTTAGCTTTTGCTTGGATAAGACAACTTCCCTGAGGCTCAGTTTCTGTAGCTCTAATATAAGCCTAATTCTATCTTCATTGTAGGATTCTTAGTCAAATTGAAAATAATAGATATACAATACTTCCTAAGAATGCCAAGCTTGTAGCAGATACTCAATAATGGACATTGATATTATGATTAGAATGAATGAATGTACTTTCTGGTGTTAGTCACAAATATTTTCTGATTAACCTGTGACCTTCAAACATCCTGATGATGTATCTTATGAGGCATACATGCCTTTTTTTATCTTTTGCATTCTCCTTGTTGTGTCTGTTAACCAAGGCCAGCACAGTGTGAACTACCTACCTCTCTATCACATTCCATTTTCATTCTCAGCTGCCCCTTTTCATTCAACCATTCTTATGCTCATCTTATAAAACCACAGTTGAAAAACAAAAACCATCATCTTTAACTTAAACAGTTCTGATTAAGCAGATTTCTTTTCTCCATGGGCAATGTCTTTCAGAATATCATACCTGAAATGCCATTTGTAGTGGCTTTCTTTATGCCCTTAACTAAGAATAAGGTTTTTGACCAAAATGCCATCTTTTAATTCCACCTATATTCTCTGTGGTGAAATACATACTTTCAATCAATCATTCATCAAGGAATGAATGACATATGTTATTAGTGGAGGGCCTTATTAACATTGGACCCTATTATTCTCTACTTTCTTTTTTCTGCATTTCTTCATCCCCCAAAATATTTCTTTACTTTTCTCTTCAGACTTGAACCAATTATGTTTTGGATAATGACTATAAAGGAAGGAGAAGGTAAAAACTTGGCAAGATCTTAAAATTTTACCTACCTTCCTCTATTTAAAGGAATTTGTTACTAAGCTATGATAAATATTTTGAAAAAAATGAAGACATTTCAATTAATGAGTTAATTAATAAATTGTCTTATGTCTCTATTAAAAAACAAAACAGGTATTTAAGCTCTGTCATCAGACACTGCCTATCACTTCTATTATGAGTGAGATTTTCCTCATTAATTTTTATTAATAGTACTGCTAAGGAGTCAGTAACTATGGTAATGTTGAGAGCACTAACCTGCCATACCTAGTCCATGTTAAGTTATGCAAAGAATTTGTTTGCTGCTTGTTCAGAACTCTTAAAATGCCTCTCTCAAAAATTGTTATAAGGACCAAGTAGGGCTTTTTAAAATTATGATTATTCTTGCTCATTACTGGAAAATGCTTGTTAAATGCTAAATTGTATTACTGATGGGCTAATTTTGGTCTAGGAATTCAAACTAATTATTTCCCCATATCTTTATTGGCTTCTTAGTTGTCAACCATTTATTGAATGTTGATAGCATAAGAAGTTTGTGATGTGCCTGGCATTACCATAGGACTCAAATATGATAATTGTAGATCGGCTTAACTTTTGAACACAGTTAGTATATCTCTAAGAGACATCAATTTTTCCACATGACATATGTATTATAACAAAGTAAATGCTCAGTGTGTACACTATTAATTACTGTATCTTAAGCAATATACTTTTATTTTAAATATACCTTAACAATGATGTATATACATACAGATTTTATATCTAAGTTATAATCAAACAGTTCTCTCAAGTTTTTTAAATGTAACTATGATCTAAAAATGTTGGTATCTGAATATTATAATACTCGTATTTTCAAATTCCCACCTTTTTGCATTGTTATTTTGCATTTAAAAATGCATATGAAATGTTTTAATGAGTCAAAGAAAAATCATGCACATGAATCAGTGAAGAGCATCCTATTTGCAATGGACGGTTGGCTCCATTTATGCATATTTGATGGCAGTTATCCACCACCCCTCTCTTAGCTTGCAATGACCCTTAATAACATGGAATAATTTTAACAAGGAGGGCAATCTCAGGTCCATCAAAAGAACTTTGCCCTCACATTTTTATTCAAATTGTATTTATGTGACCTACATGTCAGTCAGTTAGAGAGCAAGAAGTTAATGGCTCAGATTTTGAATGCATGTTAATCTTTGAGGCTCTGTAATGCCATGACCTTTTTTAGTGTACCAGCATGCAACCTTTGTGGCCTGGAACTATTAACTCGTCTCTCAAGAGCACAAAGGTGGGAACATATTAGATTTAGGTTTCATAGTTCACATTTCTCTAGCAAGAATTGTCATTTTTACTATGTGCTCCAAGTAGACCAAATCAACAATAAATTATAACTCGGTAAAAAATGCAGCAAACTGATAACCTCTATTTATCTCCACGAGATAAATGTACCTATTTAATAGATATTTTATTCTTACATGTCATTTTAAAATAATGCAATATTGACAGTGTGGTGGTATTTTGTCTTTTACTCAGAGGTTTAATATTTCCTTTACAACTTTTTCATGTTTATTTGGTAAAAAAAATAAGGGGGGGTCACACATATAAAGTGACTCTTCAAACTGGAGAACTTTGAGAATGAAGGGGAAGAGGAGTTGCTAAAAATGATGTCAGATCATAGTGCAAATCACGGCTGTCTCAGGCCAGCTGAGTCACCTATTGGCCTTTGGCTGGTAGCAACCGGCCATCAGAACCAAAATAGACGTGAAATTACCCAAATGAGTAAAAATCACTCCAATCTATGCTACTACTTAACCACCCTCTGCACTCTGACAAAATTTCAGTGCCTTAAGCTGTCTGAGCGTAATGCACAGAAAAATTTCACATTGATTTCTGATTTATTATTATGCATTCAACTCATGTGATTTGACATTTATAAAATCAATGCTTTTCTATTTTTGTAAGATCGTAACTTCAACATAAATAGTGTATTAATATGTAAAGACATTTGATACTTGCTCAAAAATAAGACATACGTGTGTTTAATCATTGGCATACAGTAGCCATAGAATCCTGAAAATTCTCAACATGTATCCATTGTGAAGAAAGTAGCTCTAAAATTCTGTGATTCTTAGATTTCAGTTTTACAGACTCAATTTTAATAAAATGTCTATAGTACTTATCTGCAGTGTTATTAGAGTGCAAAAATTTTCATTTCTCCCCTTTTTGGAGTTTATATACAATAAAAATCTTATGGACTTGCATGTAAAAATTGTCATGTATTAGAAGTAAAAAAGCCCCACCTATTAATACCATCACTTTGAGTTCCGGTCTCAATATATGAATTTGGGGGGATGCAAGCATTCAGTCCATAATATTCACTCTTAAGAAAAAAATGAAGTTTTTCTGTTGCTTGTTTTCCTGGTTAATAATTAATAAAAGGCATATTTTGATTGGCCACACACTGGTGACACATATCGGGGTATCCCCTGTGCTCTACCAAGTTTAGTTAAACACAATGGTGTGGGATAGTTAACTATAATCTCAGATCATCCAATGAAATAAATAACACATCACCATTGTATCTTATCTATCACCTATTCCTATACCATTGCCAACTGTATGAGAAAATCTAATTGGCATTAACACTGTCGCTGAGTTCTCTGTCACTGTGAGCATGCACTTACAGAGAAATAAAAGTTTCTACTGAAATACAGAAGTAGTGGTAAATTTCTTATGTTGTGTGGTCCCTAGGCCTTTGCCTTGTCTTGTAAGTGTGGATTCTGTATTAAGACCAGACAAAGGGAACTCTGAAACTGGTAGACATGGTAAAGAGTTGGATACCAAGGGATTTTCCCAAGGAATAAGACAAAAAGGTCTAATATGATATAGTTTACTCAGGAATCTTCCTAATCATGTGCACAGGGAGTGTCTATTATTTGCTCAACACAGAAGAATAACAAACGGTGTTCCTAAAATTAGAACCACTTGGGCTTCAGTGAGAGCACAGGTGGAGAAGCAGCGTGCAGCGCAGCGCAGAGCCCTGATTGTTCCCTAATGTGTCACTCAGTTCTTGGTACCTGCTGCCTGGACCCTGGCACCCCTCTTGCCACTTGCTCCTTAGAAGCCAGGCCTGGGAGAGTGCCTAGAATCTCTGAGTTCTGTTTTTATGTTGCTCTGAACATTTATTTTGAGAAACTTCCAAGTCAACCTCATCAGAAGTAGATTTCATGAAAGAATGTGGATCAGTTTTGAAAGTTCATATGAGTTTATTGAGTATAATTTTATTACAAAAGATTCTTGACAGGAAAAGACAGACACTAGTGGTTTTATTCCTAACAAGTTATTCTAGTCATTAATCTTTACAAAATACACTTTAACAGCATTCCAAATATCATTGCAATAGAGGGAAGGAAGGAGAGGAAGCAACACACAAAGACAGAGAAGGAGAAAGGTATGTAGAGTGAATGAGAGAGAGGAAGAAGGAAAAGGCAAAAAGAAAAGGGAAGAAAGCTCTGCATAACTTTAATATACTGATCAGATGGGAAAACAAGCCCACTCTTCAGGCCTCTTTCAAAATATTTCACTATGATGTACCAAGATTCCTCAGCAGGAAGTAAGTCACAGAGGCACTAAAACTCAACTACCTTAAAACAAATATAAACCATATATATCCCTTATATATCTCATATCTCATATATATACATATATATGTGTGTGTATATATATATATATATCTTTATACATTGGAAAGGAAAACTCTCAATCGGCTATCTTTAGCAAAGTGTATTAAACTAATATGTTTTAACACCAGCATAGCAGCGAAAAACAAAATAAATCCATGACTAGCAAACAAATGATCCCCACAGTGGGAAAAGAAGAAAGTGATATGTGAGATGAGGTAAAGACAAAGGCAGTCTATCATTTCAAAAATGAAAAAGAAGGAAAGTAATGATAACCTTGGAAGTAACTCCATTCTTATATTTCCTGAAAATTGCATTATTGTGGTTTTAGAAGGAAATATTTATTCATCATGCAGGTTTACTGACAAGCGTTCTATTCTGAATTTGTGATTTTGAACTCATATCCATAAATTTCCTTTAATAAGCCATTCTTTTTATGCCATTTATACCTTGCCAGTGTTATACTTATCTTATTTTGGAAATGCATGTATCTTGGTAAAATATCTGGTATCATTATGAAAGCATCTAGACATATTTTTTTCTTTACACAGAAATTGAACCTGTGAATTCAGGGTTGTCTGTGGAGCTAACATTGAAAATTTCTGGGAGGAAAAGGGTATCTTCTGAACCAAGGAGGAAAAAAAAAGTATGTGCGTAGCTCCTAGGTTGTATTGATGCTTTATCAAAAATGGTTGGCATACTATATTTCAAAGACATTTGGCCAATAGGAGTGCCTGCAGAATACTGTACTAGGGAAAAATTTCCCAAAGTCTAAACTGGCCACTTTCATGGAGATCTGTGTTTTTATTTTCTCCAATTTTCTTATGTTTCATTTTCAGAAATATTGTGGAAAACAGTTCATGTTTGTAAATACAGTCCTTATATTCCAGCAGTATTTCTGTCATCCCATCTATCATTAGTGCAAAACCAAGATCTTTTAAACAATCTATTAGATATGTTGTAAAACATTTCATTATCATTCCTCTCTCTGCAGTTATTATGAACTATTTTATCTTTGATTTGTTACCTGCTATCTAGTAGATTTTATGGTGTTTAGTGATATGTGGGCCCTCAACATTCTGTGTTCTACTAAGTGCTGTAAATATATACCAGAATTGGTGGGAGCAGTCGCTACTAAGAAGGGTGTCACCACCTCTTGAAAAAGCAATCTCTATGGTTAGCAAGAATGCACAGTGGTTCCACATAACACTGTTACGGTGTTTAGGTAATTTAGAGGTCAATTATTAAGTGGTTCGATGTGGACATAAATCCCTGCATGTGTGATGGCCTGTGTCTTAGTCAGTTTAGGCTGCTATGACATAAAGTACCATAGTCTAGGTTGGTCATAAACAACAGAAATTTATTTCTTACCATTGTGGATCAGGGTGGCAGCATGTTCAAGTTCAGATGAGGGCCATCTTCTAAGTTGCAGACTGTCTACTACTCTTGCATCTTCCTATGGTGGAAAGCAGAGAGAGGAAGCAGGCTCTCCTTGGGTTACTAGAAGGGCATCAATCCCACTCTTGAGGCTTTGCCCTCATTTCCTCATCCAATCCTAATTACTTCCCAAAGGCCCCACTTCCAAAGACCATCCCATCACATTCTGTGTGTGTGTGTGTGTGTGTGTGTGTGTGTGTGTGTGGTAGGGGAGTAGGCAGGATTTCAACTAACAAATTTGGAGGGGACACAAAGACTCAGTTCATAACAGTATACCTAATGATGGTTTATTGATTAGATTTTTTCTGCATGACCGGCACCCTATATAATTCCTAACCTTATAAATTAAACGTGATCATTAACATATACAGAAAACAGTGTGGAGACAGGTATAGGGCCATAGGGCTACCATTCCTTTCCTAAAACCTTTGCAACCAAATGTTTTAGACAGAGAAATTTGCAGAGTCTACAACAATAATGGGATATATACACTAGATGTGATGTAAAACCCATGTGGGGTTCCATATGAGCACCTGCTAATCAATCATGTTAATCTTCAGCAAAATGATAGACGTAGATGAGACACAAAATACGACTGCATGTAATTTCATATCAGCTGAGGTCGTATCTTGTTGCTGAGTTGGTTTGGGTTAGGCTATGCTCTGCCACCAAGTGAATTATGTGAAAAGGAATATCAGTTTTCAAGATTTGGGGGTTTTGGAAATATGAATAATGGATCATGTGCATTTACTAGTTCTGTTGTATATGCATGGAATAGGGGATTTTATTGAATACTTATGATTCAGTAATAGCTTAAGAAAATTACCTTCATTGTATCATATAATCCTTAAATCACGCCTGAGATGTGTGAGTTGTTATATCTGAATAAGGTAGTCATCTGAGAAGGGGAAGTCCCCATGCCCCTTGAGAATGAAACTCCAGCCCTAAATCCTTTCTGTCTGTCATTATCACTTTCCCATGCTGCTAGGAACACCTTCACTTGATTGCACTCCTTTTATATGTGTTAGAGTACCAAGAACATCACAAAGATTTCAATAAATACTCGGTAAATATCGACTGTTCATGAAATACCTTCCAGTCATTGGATGGTCCTCAGCTGTTACGGTGCTGTGCCTACCAAAGTCCGGTTTTGTTTAGACCCCTAGGATTAGTGAGCTGAACTTTAGAACAGTAACATTTTGGTGACTTAATAGTATCAGTTTTCATAAACATTTAATCCAACTGTAGCATGCATACATGGAGAGTAAAGGTCATATAAAAGAACTCAGCCCAGATATATTTGAGTAAATCTATATATAAATTTACTGGGATGTAAATGCAAAAACAAATGACTTTTCTATATCTAAAACCTAAAACAAGATAATTACTAAAGATTTAAAAAATGAGGAAAATTATTAACCCTCTGAAAGATTTTAAAGGGCATGTGTTTTTAACAGTAAAATAAATTTGATTTGTGACTCAAGCCTTTTTAGTAACTCTTAACTTGGAATCTTATGTTAAGTAAAATTTTTACCTCATTTTTTCACTTATTTACTAAGCTTTTTTAGAGCTCCCTCTACTGTTCAAATATGAAGATGCTCACTCATTGAAAT
Organism: Anoura caudifer; assembly: GCA_004027475.1. Classification (NCBI taxonomy): domain Eukaryota; kingdom Metazoa; phylum Chordata; class Mammalia; order Chiroptera; family Phyllostomidae; genus Anoura; species Anoura caudifer. The sequence goes on along the minus strand of PVKU01011333.1, from coordinate 35,981 downwards.
TTACTAAGGAAGGAAGGTAATCTGGTTTGAGGATATATTTATAATCTGAACAACGATAGTATCTTCAGTCAAAAAAGTGAATTTCGCTCTATAAATTTAAAGTCATTGGCCAATCTTATAGTCCTTCTCCTCAAATAATAAAAATCTACTTTATAGTGCAATATGTGGATCCACAAATATGCTCATTTCAAAATTCTATCTCTATGCCTACTTTATAAGTTAATGTCTTATTTTCATAATCAATGATACATGCATGAAAAGCTACCTTATAAATAATATAATAAGAAACTTCCTGAAGTTCACGTAGTGGAAATTAAGGAAGGCTTGCAATATTGCATGCTTCATAACTCCAGAAGGTGAGCAATGTATCATGTTTGCATAGTGACGTGAAATTATGTAAGGTCTTTTCAACTTTAGGATGTTGAAGACTCACAACTCCTGAGGGAGTTAAATAAATGGTAAATATTACCCAGGATTCTGAAGAAGAAATTCAGAAATAGTAATGCAGCATTAATCCATAAAAGAAAAACTTCCTCAAAGGCAAATTTGCATGTTCTTAATCAAGTTAGATGTTAGAAAACAAAATTTTTCTTATCAGAATTAATATAATGAGTGGGGAGTTTTTCTATTATTGGGGCAATAATTGTATTTCATTTTGCTCCTTACTTAAAACAAAATACAGAATTATCCCAACTGTAATTAAATCATGAGGATTAAAATATGAAAAATTATGAATATCTTTTCAATAAAAAACCAAGAGTAGCAATGCAACTTGGAGATTTTTGTACCAAGATACTAAGAAGCAAATGGTAATGAACTATATCATTATAGTTTATTATCAAGGAGTAATTATCAAGGAATAAAGCCAAAATTAAGATAATGGTAGAGTTTATTAATTCAGTTAGATGAATTAAATTGAAAAGACAAAATACAATAAAATAAGCTTAGCAGTTAAGACTATACATTAGTTGTGTATTTCTCTAATGAACTCATATTTAACATTACATAATTAATTTGTCAGGAAATACCAGTAAACTTTAAGTGAAGTTATATTACCTCATGGAAGAAAACCTTAATATATGACTGATAGCTCCATTTTAGGAACAGGAAAAAATCTTTTTTTCAGATTTCAAAGGGTTGATGTTTTACTAAGTCATTGGTGAGTGTCATTTGTGAATTCAAAAGACTTTTTAAAGCCCAGAGATGGAGTTATACCCTCAAAAATATAGTCATATAAGTAAGTGTTAAAACCTTAACAAGTTGATACTGCAGAATCTGGGTATTTGATATACATGTTTACTATGTCTTAAGCAACCGAAAAACAAAAAAGTTGTGGGGAGAAGTGCACACTTACTTGGCAAATTGCTTAGTATAGCACTAGTGTATGCTAAACATTGCTTTAAACACTGTGAATACAAATACAAACTTATTGAAATATCATCATGGGTGAATCCTATCATTATGCTTATTTTACAAATAAGAATATTGAACAGAAAAGTTTAAAAACCTCACAGCTAGAAATTAGGGAAGCTGATATTTAAACTTGGGCATCTAGCTTCCGAGTCTCTACCTTTGCCGACTATTGTGCGCACGTCTTTCTATTCCTGCCTGCCGAAGGTGAGGCTTTGTTTGTTTGTTTTGTTTTAATGAAATGTGCCTGAAATTAAACCAGTCTTTACTAGGCAGTTTGGTTTTGGTGCTAACTGGGGAAAGATAAGAATTACATTATTTCTCAGCTTCCATATTTTAGTCAAAATCCCATTAACTTAACTAGTGTGCTTAACCAATTCATAAATAAGTTCATCCCATGGCTAAGTAGCTGATAGGAGTGCTCATTGACCACCTGTTGGTATCCGTATAAGGAAGTAAATATTTAGTGTCTTCAAAAAATGTATGAACCTCAAAGAGGTGTAAAGGTGTAAAATTGTGTGTGTAAGTGCAGATATGCACATTTCAGAATGACTTTAAAACTTTCCTCTGAATCAACGATTAATGTATGATCCAAAAGTGGTTAAGACACACAAAAAGCAAATTCTAGATCATTAGGAGGAGGTCGCAAATACTATCTCCATCCACACTTACCTGATAACGATAGATTTGGTATTTCCAGTCCTCAGGACACACAGAAGTGCTACTCTTTGGACACACTGTCCAATCTGAGAATTCTGAATCCTGGGTAGTTTCCCAGATTTGTTGCCTTTGAATGCATCACACTCCCTTCATCCTCTCGCTCTTTTGGATCTCAGCCACTTTATTTGTGCAGGAGGAATCCAAAAACCCATTTGGGCTTGGGGGGAAGGGTTTGTTGTTTTTTTCTTTTGTTGTTGTTGTTGTTGTTATTTTTATTTTGTTTCAAGTACTGAATTAATGTAATTAGTTTAGAACTTAGAGGTTGCCTGGGACAGAATATGTATAAACTGTTAGTTCCTTTTGTGTAATTCAAGGGCTATGGCTCTGAAATCAAACAAATCTGGATTAAGGTCTCAGTCCTTTCATGTATTATCTATGTGACTTGGATATTTTGCATAGTGTTTCTAAGACTCTTTTCCTCTACAAACCCAGTATGATAATAGCTACTTAAGTGAATGGTGTTGACAAATCAATTTAAAAGTTATCTAGACATGCCCTTTGACGTTCTGCCTGAGCATTGTCAGTCACCCTGAGAGGGGACTGGTATCCATGGGAGTTGTAACTGGTTTACTATTGATTAGAGCCAGACTGTGAAGTTAAATGTTAACTTTTAGGAGATTGATAAGTAACATATGATTTCTGTCCACTGTAAAAGATAACCTCAAAGGTTACATTTTTATTGCCCTGTAGGATGTTAACCAATTATGTATCTAATTTGCAACATGATTGTGAGATTCCCCCATGCACTTTTATTTTAAGCACCCCAATTTTTTCTCCTTGAACTGGATTTATCATCGTACCACTCACTCATTAATTTATTTTTTAAATCTGCTACAGGAGCTTATTGTATATATTTTTGCAAGTCATATTTTTGACTTTGTACACTCTAATACAAGTAGTTAAGAAAGTGCTTAAGAATTATTTGGTTACTTCATTCCCCAGACGCTTTTGTAATCATCCATAATAATCCACCACATAAGCATATACTCTTGTTCTTTCCACACATAAAATGCCCTTTCCAAGATTGTCTTCTTTTACCATCCCAACCATCCTCCTTGTCCTACTTCTAAATGCTTTCCCCTTCAGGAAGTCTTAACTAATTCCATAAATCAGAAGTGACTGCTCTCTGTGTTCCCACAGCATTTTCTTTGTCATGGAAATTAATAATGGTAATTTGTGTATATGTCTTAACTCTCCTGATGAACTGGGATATATCTGAGAGCAGAGATTGTATCTCATTCATTGTTTAATATACACGAGTCCCCACATTGTGCTTTGCCCTGGCAAATGTAGAATAATAAATATTCATTAGAATTAGGCAATGGAATGAATCAATTATAAAAATAACAAAACTGTTCAGATTGGGGTATGGCATAATATAATCAGACAAGTAATCAATAGTAAAATATAGACAGTAAAAAAGTAGAGTTTTTTTTTTATTATGCAATCACATAGATTTACAAAACTACAATTCCTGATAGCCAAAATAATTTAAAAACATTATATGAAGTAAACATGCTATGGAGATGTAGTATATATAGTATACAACTTCTAATTGCATAAAAAGTCAAGGATGTTAACTAGAGTCTGTTTTTTATTACCTAAACATTATTCACTTTATAACTTCAAGTTATATAATAATTTGAAGAAATCACTTTAATATTGATTGCTCATCAACAAATTTATCATCACTGACAGTGTAATATGTGGTAAATCACATCCCTTATGAACAGGATTTTTTTCTGCCGTGAAATTAAAACATACTCCCTTCCTATAATAGAAAAACAATATAAATATGAGTGAGCTATGATAAATCTTGAGCTTTAAGGATGAATGACTTGTATACAGCTGTGTAATAGAATATGCCTTCTCAAACTTTAATGTATATACAGTTCTCCAGGTTGTACAGTCCGATTGTCTAACATGGCACCAGTAGGTTCTGCACTGCTCATAAGCTCCCAGGTACTGCCAATGCTGCTGGCCCAAGGACCAAACCTTGAGCACTGGAGAGTTAGAAATTCCATTCAGAAACTGTCCCTCTTCCTGGATGTTGCTTTGCTTCTAATACACTTTTCACAACTTGGCTTTATTATTCTATAAACTTGATCAGGGGTAGAAAAATTTCTTTTAGCTCTTTCTCAGTGAAAATGGAAGAACATGAAAACTAATCTTAAAGATATTAAAATACACACTGAAAAATTCAACATTTCAAAATCTATCGACTTTTAATAATTTTTCCCATTTTTATGTACAATTTCAATATTCAGTGTGATATGGAAGGTCATTTAAAAATGAAAGATTCTTGCCCTGGTTGGTGTATCTGAGTGGGTCGGTGCAGACCTGTGAACCAAAGGGTCACTGGCTCAATTCCCAGTCAGGGCACATGCCTGGGTTGTGGGCCAGGTCCCCAGTGAGGGGTGTGTGAGAGGCGACCACACATTGATGTTTCTTTCCCTCTCTTTTTCCCTCCCTTCCTATCTGTCTAAAAATAAATAAATAAAATCTTTAAAAAATAAAAGGAAGATTCTTGGAGGTAAACCCTAATATTTGCTCCTTTTCTGATTCTATAACATAATTCTTTTTATTATTATTAGTATTTCTTGTTAGTAAAAAATACTTTACTTTTCATCACCCAAAGTAATGTGTATAAATTTCATAATAATATTAAAACAACTGACTGTATTTTCATGATACCCTGTAATTACCATGGTAATTATCTATTTATTTTAAATGTTGAAATTGGACAGCAGAGAATTGTAAAGTGACATTTTACTTGTCACAGACAGATATCTGTTTCTTTGGGGGTAAAAGAAGTATAAAAGATAAGAATTTTGAGAGAGCTTCCTCCCCCTTGGGCCAACAAATATAAGTTACATCCTCTAAAGAGACAATTCACTTTTTATCTTTGTTTTAAAATGTTAAAAGAAAATTTCCTTTATGGCCATATCTATAATCCACTTGTACAACCAAAAAATGTTAGTATGCTAGAGGAAGTTCTTTTGAAATTCACATTCTAACCTGGATAATGTCAATCATATAAAAATCTCTATAATAATACCCTCTTTAAAATTCTGATAAAATTTAATTTACTTGATTTTTTTAAATGCGTGTGTTTAAAAAATTTGTGTGTGTTTCTTCATTCGTGGAAGCATTTTATAGAATGTTTTCCATCTCATTTTACCTAGAATATACCATATATATATAGTGAGATGTTTTCAAATTTTTACTACAATAAATGAAAATATTTAGAATGCATTAAAATAAATGTATAAATGAGAGGAATTCGTGAAAAGGAGTTCACATAAGCATTTTTAGGGGCATCTGACTAGACTCCTACCACTTAAGAATGTGCCGTATCTGTGGTAGGCACTGATGTGAACTCTTCTCAGAAGCTATGAGCTGCAGGAGCATCAGCCTGGGTCACCTCACTCACCTCCTTGTTGACATGGAGGACCGATCTATGGTGATACTCTGATAAAATACTCTCACTTCCAGCAATATTTGAATGCAAGTTTCTTGAGATTTCACCTCATATAACCTTAGTATCCAATCAGTTCACTCTGGTTTAATCTAATTTCTAACTATGCAGAGCATTCCATTTTGCCAGTGGGCCACATGTGATGGGTGTGTGATCAGTGTAGTTAACAATCAGGAAGGCTATATTTTACTGAGTTCTTAACAGCATTGAAAAGCAGGTTGAGGATAGGAGTTTACTTTTGAGTCTCACTTAAAAAAAAAACTACTTATAATCCTTTATCCTTTGTATATTGTTTCTTTTTTTATAGTTCATCTAAATCACTTCCGTTTATTCTTTTTTTATGAGCTTAATATTTATTGGCTAATTACTACTATGCACTATGGACTTTGCTGGATACTAGTTGTATAATGAGGAGTAAGACAGACACCAAAACCTGTTATCAGATGGTCAGAGCGTAGGGCTCCTACAGACAGGGAAACAGGCAAATGCAATAGGGTGCCATGGAAAGCAGGAACCTAGAAGGTGAGGGTGCTGCTGGAACACCTAGGGGACTTGGAGGGATGGAGGTATAAGAGGATTTCCAGGGAGATTTCTAAGCAATAAGGTGAAAAGAATAGTGGGGCTTTGTTGGGGAAGTCATGGTAAATGGAGGTACAGACACTGGAAGCAAGAGCAAGCAAGGTAAGTTTGGGGTAAAAGAAGAGAGTAGCAGTCAGATGCTAAGCAGGAAGTAGATTTATCCTAAGAGCAATCGGAACCATTAACAGGGGCTTTAAACCGCAATATTCCCAGGGTCAAAAGGAGACACAAACAACCCAGAGCAAAATTAAAACTTCCCAACTTACTTATTTGGTTTATAGATCATTTCCTTTTCTCTGTGGATGTTTTTCCCCCCTCAGTGAGACCTTCTGCCTTCATTTCATCTACCTGAAGTTTTCTGAGCTCTTTTCCTTTTTAAGATACGCCACTATCTATCTCCCTACCTTCATTTCCACCCTCCTCCCTCTCATTTTCATGGTTGTGTGAGTGCACTTGTGCACACACATGTACTCACCCAACATTAAGGTGTAAAAATAATTTACATTTACCAAGTTTAACTTTTTGTGTGTTAAACTGTTGACTCAATCTTGCCTTTGGGCTTTAATATTCATCTACTGCATTATGGAATGAACTATTTTCAAATAATTGCAGCATCAGCAGGAAGCTCACCTCAAACCTAGGCATTAGCCTGGGAGTGAGACATACATTTTTTCCCACTGATATTTGTCTTGGTCCACAGTGGAATCTAGAATAGTATATAGAATAGTTGTATTTGATTTGGTCAGAGTTAGTAATGTAGGTAAAATGTCTCTAAGTTAAAATATTTAGGAGGGATTAGAGATCAAAGCCCTAAATTAGATTTTGAAGTATTTCATAGAATCTCCAGCAAGACAATCTACCTTTTATTATTATTATAAAAAGTATACGAGACAATAGGTTTTATAGTGTAAAAGGGAAAACAAAGCATCTGACTGGCAAGTACTCTATTAAGGTAGAAAATTTGGAAGTGGCTTGGGGGTGGTACTTTCTTATTGGTCTTCAGATTGGCAGTCTTTGGTTAGCTGCAAAGGGGCAAGCAAGCAGTGTGGGGATATTTCAAAGAACAATTGTTAACTGGTCTATTTCCTAGAACCAGTGGAGGGCTGCTTTGTTGTCAAATGGTACTTATGGCAGGAGGGGCTTGTCTTGGAAGAGAAATTTCACAGAAATGTGATCAAGTGGTTTTATCCTAGTTTTTTTTTAGAAATTTTATTATTCTTTAGGCTTGATCTAATTCTCTTATTTCTGGGTTGGTGTTCATCATGTTGAATCTACCAAGTATTCCTGCCTTCTTCAATTTTATTTCTTACGGTTAAATATTAATATTTTTACAAAAGGATACTTTAAATTTTTCATTGATTAGTGACTATAACATTTTTATCATATATTTGTTCTTTATCATCAATTAACTAGTAACACCAAAATATAAGGATGGACAGACCTAAAGATATCAAGAATTTCTCTATCTTTATATTTGATATTTAGGCAATAATAGATTACTTTGGCCATATTGCCATCTCTTTTAATGCCCCAAGAGAAGTCATGGGAATCTAACTTTTGAATGTAAATTCCCAATTAGAAAAGTTTTAGATCATACTTAGAAAACTAGAGTAGTTGTTCTTTTTTCTTTAAAATTCTGTCCTAAGAAGGGACCTTGTTCTCTGCCTTTCCTTGTTCTGTCTGTGGACGCTGCCCACCTCTCGTCAGCCTCCGGCCTGCTCTCTACAGGGCACCATGCCTTCAATTAAGTTGCAGAGTTCTGGTGGAGAGATATTTGAAGTTGATGTTGAAATTGCCAAACAATCTGTGACTATCAAGACCATGAGAGAAGATCCGGGAATGGATGACGAAGGTGATGATGAATGTTAATGCAGCAATATTAAAAAAGGTCATTCAGTGCGGCACCCATCACAAGGATGACCCTCCTCCTCCTGAGAACGATAAGAACAAAGGAAAACGAACTGATGATATCCCTGTGTGGGACCAAGAGTTCCTGAAAGTTGACCAAGGAACACTTTTTGAACTTATTCTGGCTGAAAACTATTTAGACATCAAAGGTTTGCTTGATGTTTCATGCAAGACTGTTGCCAATATGATCAAGGGGAAAACTCCTGAGGAGATTCATAAGACCTTCAACATCAGAAATGACTTTACCGAAGAAGAGGAAGCCCAGGTATGCAAAGAGAACCAGTGGTGTGAAGACAAGTGAAACGTTGTGCCTGACACTGTAACACTGTAAGGATGGTTCCAAATACTAGTTGCACTGCTCTGTTTATAATTGTTAATATTGGGCAAACAGTAGACAAATGCAGCAGCAATTCCAGTGTATTAGCAGAATACTGTCCTCATTGCATGTGTAGTTTGGGTACAGACTTCAAACCTATGGCTGACTTTCTTGCAGTATGATCAAAAAGTTTTCCTCTTTGCTCTAAATAAAACTGAATTGTGGGTTCTCTATGGTAAGTGACATTTTGGGCTTTTCCTCTTTTTTGTAAAGTGATTTCTTCCTAGTTTATTGTCCAGTTATCTTTAGTTTAGCGACCTTTTAAAAGTTGGCATTGTAAATAAAACAACTTGCAAAAGTTTTCTGAAATAGAAAAAAATTCTGTAACAATTCTTTGATAATTATTCTTTGAGATAAATTAAGAATAAATCAAGAATTGGCATCTTTTGTATTTGGGGTTGTTACACCTTGTAAATCTGCAGTAATTGTCCTTGAAAAAAAGGAGGAGGGAAGTGAAAGGGAAGAGGGTGGGTAGGGGACAAGAAAGACATGATATTTTTTCCCATCCATCCCAGGAAGATGGAAAACAGTCTATTGCTATTATTTCTAACGAATCATCAGTATAATTCTTTGCTGAATGGGTTATCTTTTAGGAACTGCATTCATAAACAGAAGAGTATAATTAGTATACAAACATTCATGTCTACTATATGTCTTTATATGTTACTATGTGGTACCTTTTTTAACCTAAAATATTTCTCCGTTTTTAAGAAATAAATTTAGTCCTTTTAGGAAAGATTTGATTCCTTCAGATTTTTGTTAAAATTTTATAAGTAAATAAGGATGTCTTTTTTAAAATTTTCTTCATCTTTCACATCTTTTCCATAAATTAGGAGATATAATTATTTTGTAGACCTTCACAAGAATTTTATTTCTGCAAGCCAGGAGGTTTCATGGCTTCACATTAGAAGCCAGCAAATTCTGAGACAAAGTCTCAAAATTCAGCAATTTTGTCTATTTCATTGTTTACACCATCCTAGCAGGAGCCCTCCAAATCAAAGAGCCAAGCATATTAATGTCTTTAATTAACACTGTTGAGTGTTAGCATATCCAAAAACACTTTGTACATGCTTCAAGCACACCTGACTTGTAGCCAACAACACTACATAATCACTTTTTTTACTTAATCAAATTAAGGGTACTAGGGAAGACATCTGGACTGAGGATTTCAGTATCTAAAGTATACTGCTTGGGTGTTGGAAGTCAAAACCACAGGCACTTACTGTAATCTGTGTATTTTTTCTCAGGGGAAGGGATCACCAGGATTATTAATATCTGACAATTCATTGAGTCATAGTTGATGAGATATAATAAACAAGTCCTGGTTCATTACAACACTTCAAACCACACATTTATTTTTTATTCTCTTTTTTCCTGCCTTCACATGGACTTCATCAGTTGTTTTCTCTCTCTCCTAAACTTACAACTTTTCCTCCCTAGTTGAGAAACTACTACCCTATTTTTTGGACTATGAGATGCACTCACTCCCTAATTTGGGAGGAAAAGGGGATGCATCTTATAGTCTGAATGTAGCTTACCTGGCTCACTGTGGGGGGCGGGGGGAGTGGCAGCCTATGTTATTTATGTTATTAAATATTTTACCATATTTTTGCTTCAAAAATTTTCCCCTATTTTCCTCCTTTAAAACCTAGGTGCGTCTTATGATTTGGTATGTCTTACAGTCTGAAAAATTCAATGTATTGTAGAACATTAAGAGTCCAAACTAGCGTGAGGCTGTTTAAATCCTGATTCTCTCATCACCTTGGGACCTTGGACAAGTTCAACTTTCTGTGGCCGAGTTTCTATGTTTACAAATGTAAAAGAGTAGTAACTATTTCATTGGATTGTGAATGTATTAAATAAGTCTATATTGTTTAACATCTAGAAGAATTTCTGGCACATGGGACATACTTGGACATTAGCTGTTGTTTCCTTTTGTAATTACCAAACCCCAACCATTAGCATTCAAATATTCACTGTAGAGTGTATCATTAGATTACCCCACAGTTTTGTTATTCTGTGTCTGTTCTTCTCCCCAATCAAGCATTCATAAAAGTTGTCCACAGGGGCTGGCTTCACTTTTCACCTCCCATTTACAGCCCCACCCTCTTCTCTAACCCCCAATGCCATTCCACTGAAATTGCTGTTATTAATGCTACTTGTAATCTCTTTGTTGTTATGGCCAATGTGGACTATTCAATCATCATTTTTGTGAGCACTAAGCTGCATTTTACACAGTTGATGTTGTGCCTTTCTTGGCCTCCACAGCACCTCATACTTGTCCCCACCTGCCTCCCCTCTCTCTTCCTTTCTGGCCCTTTCCTCCCTTCTCACACCATCTGCTCACCCTAGCAATCACATGACTCTTGTACTTAAAATAATCAGCCATCTATGATTGATTCCCTACTTCCTCTTTTTCCAAGTGTCAGACCAATATATTCAACAGGCTGTACAGCCTCTGCAGCTAGACAGTGAAGAGACATTTCACACCTAATGTTTAAGCCCAACCCACTGATCTTTTCCTCTGAACAGGCAGTTTCACCAGCCTTATTCATTTGGGGAAATGGCACCTCCATAGACAAAGTGTCTGGAACCAAAATGGGGGCGCTTCCAATGATCCACTCATGCAATATTTACCACCATTGTTGGGCAAATTTTCCTACAAAATTTGAAACCCATCAAAGTTTCTCTAGCATCATTCTTCCAACCTTAGTCCAATCCTCTGCAATTCTTCCTGAACCACTGCAATTGCTTCTTCTCCTTTCTTCCTAATTCTGCTACTTATTTATTGTCTTTGCTCCTTCCTCCACCAACAGCCAGAGTAATCTTTTAAAAATAGAAATGGATTCATATTACTTTCCTGCGCAAAATCCTTTCATTGCTTCTTACTGTAACTGTAATAAGATATGGCTACATATCTTCTTATACACTGGCTACATATCTTATTATGGAAGATAACATCTTTACCAAGGAATTATTTTTGTCCTCAATCAAAAATGTTTTTCTAGTATACTATAAGCTTCTACTACTATTTCATATCATAGTACTTTTTCAAAATGTGTAGCTATGTTTACTTATGCTCTAAATTTTTAATTACCCTTTCTTCTTAATGTGTAAGTACCATTAAGTCAGAGAACATTTTTTCTATTAAATCTGTACTGTTAGTAGTTCAATAAATAAATCTTGATGGGATGAAGTTATTGAAAGAAGCTTTCACAACTACTTCCACAGTAAACACAAGCATGCTTGTTAGAACCGGATGGAGGTCCCTGGAGCCATATGTATGAACTTTGGAATCTGATAACATAGGGCGTAAGTTTTATTTCTCCTTCCAAGAAATGGTATGATTTCGGTTAAGTTACAAGACAAACACAAACATATGCACACAAAAACAGCTATGAATCTGTTTTCTGAAACAGAAAACAAATATCATACCACGTACCTTAATCACTGGCATAAAGGTGAAATTATATGAGGCATAAACATGGCCATAAGCACTCAGGAAAAAAAAAAAAAACTCACTACCTTTTTCTGTCAGGCTCTCATTCTAGGCATTAGGTACCTTTCCCCAGCTCTCATTCTTGGACTCTTTCTGGGGACCCCTGTAGAGACCCAGGGAGGAGAGCTCTGTCCACCCTGTTCTTCCTGCACCCTGATTCTGAGTTAAGACATTCAGATGAGATTTCTCTTTGGGGCTAGTATTATATCAGTTTTTGTCATCTGTTTTTAATTTCAAACATTTTATCAAAGCATCACTCAGATTATTATCCTGTTAATTTTATAAATGGCTATGTTAGCCTGATTGCTGTTTCTTTTGTTGATGTTCTTATTGTATCTTCATTTCTACATTTATTTTTTTTTTGCTACTTGTTCTTTTAGCTTACTATCTACACCATTAAGTTTATCCACGAAGCTTTATTAGCTGAGGGTAATTTGCTTTAAATATTTTACTTTCTTCCCAAGAGTTTGTTATAAGGATATAACATATAAAAGCTCAGCAACAAAAAAAGTAAAGTTATTATTTTTCCCTCTTATTGGCCCTACAGCTACCCTGTCAGCCTTCAACAGGAAATTTGGTGTTATCAGAAAGACAGAGGCCCTTTATTTTAAAATAGCAGGAGCTTCTCATCTTAAACTGAGGCGCACATTTGAAAAACATGTTTCTCGTACCACTACTGCCTTTGCTCCCTGAGGTTTTAAGTGTGTTCTCTTCCTTCTACAGCTCCCATCAGAATCAATAAGGCAGAGAAAGCATTAAACTCCTACTGAACATCTGAAATTTTGTTAGTTGAGAAGAGCATAACAAAAATAAAAACCAACCTTTATCCACAGCAGTAGCCCCAAAGGCTTAGGAGTTCTAAAAGGTAAAACATGGGAGTCTTGGGCTATTTTTAATATTTCTTAAAGTTCAGTAGTTATAGCGTCATGAGTCTGTCCCTGAGACTAATACAGTATTGACAGAAGAATGGTAATTCTGATTATCTAAAGCAAAAAACAAGTAATTATTTGATTAGTGAGTGCAGTTGGTTAGACAAAGATTTCAAATATGTAGTTCATAAGTTACAAAGGAGGTACTTTACCATGGCAGTGTTTAAAGTCACTGCCCTTGAAGTACTCAAAAAGTCCTGTGATTGAGAATAAAGTATATTGTATAAATATATGAAAGAGCAAGAAGACCACATGCAATTAAATATAGATTCGAGTGCTAATTTGCATGGTACAAATTTGTATTTAAGCAAAGATAAAACATGTGATAGGCTGAGATTAGACAAGAAGACATCACTTAGAATGGGTTTAATTTTTTTTTTAAGCATAAGAAATGGTTTTGGGTTAAAATTAAAAGGGAAGAATGAACATAAATTGATGTGAAAAATGGGTTCCCAGAGAATGAGAGGCTAATGTTCAGAGAAGTATAAGAATAATCTGACTGAAGTAGGGAAGGAGTTTTGGGAAGTAATGGAGAAGAAAAATTTGGTTGGGCAGGATAAAACAGCTAACACATTATTTTCAATATTAGGCCAAAGAGTTTAACCTTAGTTCATGCCCAGTGCAGAGTCATTATACTCTTATGCCAATAAACTGAAAGAAGACAAAGAAGAAAATCAGTTAAGAAAATATACTAACTTTGCAAAGTTTCATAATATCTGCTATGAGTTTTAAGATGTATTATGAAATTTGCCTCATTTTAATTTACATTAAAATTTTGTAATTGAGGCATACAATGGATATAACTTAAACTGGACTGATACAAAAATGAGTTATCGTGAAGACAGCATACAACTTGGTGATTGACAGGGCATGAGAGAGATCAAGGGTGACTCCCAGGTTTCTGAGCAAAGTGACCAGGAAAATGGTAGTGCCATTAACCCTTCCTGAGGACAGAATTAGCCTGGCTTTTATCCTTAACCTTTAATTAAATTAGTTGGTGTTCTTCAAAGAGAGAAATTATTGTTACCATAAATCCAAAATTGCCCCTCTACTTTAAAAATAAGTCTTCTCCAGTTACTCTATACACTGACCCTTTAAGTCCAGCATCAGATTTTATGGCTTATTTATAGTAATGACATTTAAATGTCAGCTTTTTGTCCTGTTAGTAATATTTATGAACAAATGTATATTTGAGGATAGAAAGCTCTACCAGTTACATAGGCAAATACAATTTTTAAAAAACCTCTTTGTGAAACACTAAATTTTCATGCATTTCAGTTTTTAATTGAAACATTTGGCCATAATTGTACACATCATTTATGATATCCCTGGTAAATTTTTCAAAATTCTCCCTCTGCAAAAAAAACAAAAGAAAATAGAAAAATAAAACAAAAATAACTACATCTGAACAGAATAGTTTACTGGGATTCATTTGACTCACTTGAGTATTTGTGAATAATTCAAGAGGATGACTTTAAATTCTTGATATGAGATATTTGACTCTTTATATTTGTGCTTTACTCTTTGAATTAATAGCGGTGGAGATCATTATGATTGAAATCACAATTAACACAGCAGTAATGGCAATGTATAGCTTAAGTGGGAAATAGCATGTCCAAACTCCGTTAGACACTTTAAATAACACCCACATAGGCTAGAAACTTGGCCTAACACTTGAACCTGTTTTGAGATTTGATAGCTTATAGATTACTATTTTATAACTACTCTTTATATCTGCTTCTTCACTGTAGAAGGAAACAAGGAATTCCTAAAATGTCAACAAGAATCACAACCATCTATTATAAAATTTTAGCTTGGGATAGATTTCAAAAACCATCTGACTTGCTTGCTAGAGCACAGAACTCAGCTTCAGGCAAAGAAAGCATGTTTTATTTCCCAGAGCGCCAGGAGGCAACGAAGGAGAACCTTATACACCTGCCAATTCATTAATGTAAATATCACAGGAATTTGAGAGCTTCCAGAGGATAGAGGCTGTAATATTTTAACTGTGTATTTCCAGACTTGATCTCATTCTCTTGCTCATGATAGGTGCTTACTAAATATTTGGTAGAGCAAATGAATTAGCAAATGAGGTTGACAGCTCTGTGCTGCAGTAGAAAAGGGATTAATTATATTGAAATGAACTCTTCCTCAGAGCGTTATGTAACTCTAACATGTGATATAAATAAATACACACATTTACACAGATACTTTCTAGAATATTCTACACTGCTGTCTTTAGAATTCAGATGACCAAATGGAGTGGCCCCTTCTCAGGTTTTAAAGTACCTGACATTTCACAGCATTTGAACATCTTAATTCTTTACTTTCCTAGACTCTCCCTTTGAGTTTCCAGAATGCACTTCTCCAGCCAGCTTTTTTCCTTTTCACCAATTTCTTTGGCTCTCATAGTCTCCTCTATGGCTACTCCTTAGATGATAATTTCTTCAGTGTTTCTTGCTAAACCTACTACACACACACATACTTACTCTAAGTTTCTGCAGAGTGCTTATGGATTCCCATGGTTTTCTACCTTCCCTGTGCTAACTTGATGTTCCTAGCCCCAACTCTATTGGTCTTTATTTCTATTTCATACCTAATTTCATATATATTTTACTTAATCTTGTGTCTTCTCTATTGTCCACCACCCATACATAATGAGCCCACATAAAATGCTAGAGGTTATTTTGAAATGCCGTCCTTTTTTTCTTATTTTATTTAAACAAGAACAACAAAACACCTGAACACATTTCTTTATCTGAGATAGCTGTTGAAGGCCCCTTACTCTGAATTCTTCAGACTTGCCCCTCACTTATATTTAAGCAGCCTTTCCATGTGACTGTTGACTCAAGCCTTTGATTTTCCCAGTTTCCTCTCATTTTAATCGTTATTGCCCATGGCTCCCAGACAACACTTCCTATCATTCTCCTCCTTAAAATCCTCTAATGATGCACTGTCATCAGAAGAAAAAGGTGTAAATGTGGAATTGTATGTAAAATGCTGTATAATCTCAATGCAACCCCCAACTATTTTTTACCCCCAACTATTACCATTTCTATCATGGATTGAATTGTGCCCCCATCCCAAATTCATGAGTAGAAGTCCTAAACCTCAGTACCTCAGAATGGAAATATTTGCAGATCGTCTTTAGAGAAGTACTAAATTCAAATGAGGTCATTAGGATGGACCCTAGCCCAATATAACTAGTGCATTTATAAAAAGGGTAACTTTGGATGCAGAGACCAGTGTAGAGGACAGATTATGTAAAAATGTGGAAGAAGCAGATAGCCAACTACAAGCCAAGGTGAGAAGCCTGGACAGATGTTTTCCTGAATGAACCAACCCTGCTGACATCTTGATCTTGGAATCTACTTTCCAGAAATGTGAGGCAATAAGTGTCTAGTATTTAAGCCACCCAGACAGTGGTGCTCTGTTGTGGTAGTCCTAGGAAACCAAGCCAACTCCCACCACTACCACACACACACATGCACACAGGATTAGCCACCTTGCCTTGCTAATAACATCGTGTCTGTGCAGAAGCCACTTCTCTCTTCTACCATTCACATGGCACCTCAGGGGAAATTTTCAAACTGTCCTCTTGTAGAATTTTAATCCTCAGTATTCTCAGAGCCCAGTGTTTAAGCCATTGGCAAATACATTTCACATTGTTCATAGAAATAAAAATACTTCATCATAAGACCTCTTTTTCTCATTCAATGGCAGTTTGTTTTTCACCTTGTGAATGCCTCTAAGGGACTTGCATTAGCAAAGAAAACAATAACAACAAAAACAACAATGAAAACAATAACAGTAGCTAATAATTATATGATGCTTAATATATACCAGGCATTATTCCAAGCACAGATAGAATTGCTGGCCTTGCTGTGTCTTTCTATTCATAGACTTAGACAATACCTCTTCTAAGCAAGATTGGAAAATTATAAAAGTGGAATGGAGAGAGATTTTCTTGTTCTACAATGTGTTTATCTCCTTAGAAAAAATTTAGTACAACAATGTTTTTCAGGCATATTGTGAATTTTTATTGTGAATTTCATTGCCACATAAAACTAATAAATGCTGGTTTCATTTTAGCACACTAAAATTTTTCTTGGACAATTTATCACACTTAAGTTTTTCTCTAATCCAGTGGTTCTCAAACTTTATCAAAAAAACAAAAGCAGAATCATCCTGGAGGGTTTGCTTAAACAGATTTATGCCCCCCGCCCCAAATTTCGGAGGTAGTATACCTGGGCAGGGTGGAGAATTTTCAGTTTGCATTTTTAGGAAATTCCCAGATGGTGCTGATATTGCTGATCCAGGGACCACATTTTGAGAACCATTGATTAAATCAATTGCCATTAACTAAAAACTCTCATACCTGACAAAATTCTCCAAAACAATGTCATTATTTCTACATAGAGGAAAGAAAAGAAAGTATGTGACTGATTCTAAATGTTCAACCAGTTGGTATATTTAGAAAAACCACTAGGATTAGTTTGTCAGTTGTGCTTTACACATATGGTTATTTTTTATTTCAGGTATTTGTGGCAAAATTGATCATTTGTTGAGAAAATGTGCATGTGCTCTGTGTATATGTTATATACATTTGTGTGTGTACATATATATCACAAAATAATTAACATTAATTTTACGCATAAATTCATGGATCTAATGGAGCATTCTTATTTTTAATAAATTCTTTTACTTTGGAAAAAATAAAAAGCGTTAATTATTTTAAATTGTGTTCATGTTAACAGAGACATGGTTTTCTCAAAACGTTATTATTCTCTGAGGTTCCCCCTAGTGTTCTTAACTGAATGTAAAACAATACTAATACAGTTGTGCTTGGATATTATGTATTTAGCAATGGCTTTAAACGCTTCTCAAAAAGATCGAACTGTTGCTTTAAGATATTCCTGACCAGTATCAACATTTTTAAGTCTGCAGAATAATTGCAAAATGAGAGTGGTCCTTAAAAAACTTTAATATCCTCTAAAGCAAAAGTGAACAGCTCTAGCATCTTAACTGGTTTTTGCAATAGGTACATCCAAATAGTCATTGGGAAATTTTTTAAGCAGGTTATAGTGAATGGATGTCATGTTTTATCCATAGTTATACATGTAATTCACAATACCGTCACCAGAATAGTGTCAAGTTCTTTAACTTCTTTAAATGTTATTTTTTTATTTTTAGAGAGAGGGGAAAGGAAGGAGAAGAAGAGAGAAACATCAATGTATGGTTGGCTTTCACGCAACCCCTACTGGGGACCTGGCCTGCAACCCAGGCATATGCATTGACTGGGAATTGAACTGGCGACCCTTTGGTTCGCAGGCCAGCACTTGATCCACTGAGCCACACCAGCCAGGGCAAGTACTTTAATTTTTAAATTGCCGGAAGAATACATCTTGTTGGAATTATCTTTCTGGGGTTACACCCATTCATTTGAGATTAAGCCTAGTTCTCCATCTTTGAGTCCCTTCTCTGTAGACCAGTGCTATCCAGTAGAATTTTAATGTGAGTCATATATATATAAAGCTTTAAATATTTTTGTATTCATATTTTAAGAAGCATAGAAACAAGTAAATTAAGTAATATTTTATTCAACCCAATGTTTTTAAAGTCTTACATCTATAGTGTATATTTCACACTGGCAGTACTTCTTCACTGAGAGTAGCCACAGTTCAAGTGCTTAATAGCCCAGGTGCCAAGTAGCCTCTGTATTAGACAGCACAATATTAGAGCTTGTTTCCTCTTATGCATTTGCTTGCAAGGAAAATTGTAAGTATTTTTCATAGACTATAAGGAGATGTTTTACTTTAGCTAAAAGCACATTTATTAAGATAGGAGCACCATTTGCAGACTCAAAGACACACTGACACACTGACGACAAGTTCCCAGAAAACAGCCAAGAAAGTGAACCTAGAGGCTAGTGCTCAGAAGGTGGGCATTCTTGCATATTGACAGGACCACCCTTTGGTTTCAACAGTCTTTCTTTGCGTCAGCTTTATGGTTTTGTAGAGCTTGAAGTCGCTTCTTTTTAAATTGCTGAATCCAAATATATGATACAATTGCTTCTACATCTGCCACCAAGCAAGGAAGGATAGTGATGAGTTTTTTAAACTTTTATCATGTTTATGCTAATTACTCCTGTCTAAAATGGCTTCCTTGAGCCCTATACCCATTTCATAGCAACTATTACCATTAATTCTTTACACATTTGTTTCCTCCACTTAATGTAAGCCTCATGAGATTAGTGACTTTCTTTGACTTTTCAATTTACTGCTGTATTCTTAATACATGTGCCCATTGATAGGTGCCCAAATGGATAATTTTTTTCAACCTTAATGAGTCCTTTCAATGTCAGAATATTTTCTGCAACTACTTCATTCAGAATATAGTCTTTATTTTACAGTTTTTACACACTCTCCCTTTCTGTGTTTCTCCTGGGACTGTGTGGTAGGAGCATGTAGGGCACATAGTGGAAATGGTCATCCCTTCTCTATTCACTTGCCTTGGGAAATTACACATAATTCCGTGTCTGAGCCAGTTTAGTTACTGAATGGAGATGACTGACTTTATTTATTCATAGAGTTGTTGGAATGATTAATTATGGTATAATTTATAAAACTACAAATGTTCCAAAATACTAAATGTGTGTGCATGTAATTATGCATGAATATTAGATAGAAAAGACTCTCCCTTCTTCTCTTAAAATTACCCATAGGCAAGGTCAACCGTCTTACCAGATTACATTTTCTCTTTCTATTCTCACGAGCCTATAGAGCATTCTTCCTGTATCACTCATTTGGAAACTGAGATGTATGCAAGTTTACAACAGTGTGTGACTGTTATGTCTACAGGTTTAATTACCAACTTGGTAGAAAAACCCTAGTGGGCATACTGTATTTTGCCATGTATAATATGCTCCTCTGTGCAGTGCACACCCATGTTTTTGTATGCATTATACATGAGATTATGATACCCTTTATTATGCCCATCATGTGTGTGTATTATACATGGCAAAATGTGGTAATTCAGACCCATGACTAAGGGAAGAATCTCATAAATTCCCATTTAATGAATTTGTTTCTGCGTTCCAAATAGTTTTCTAACTTGTTTAGTGTGATTCAGAGTTGTTATGTTCTCATTAGCATTCTTAAAGTCTTGTAGAGCACATAGGTGATAATAATTTTCATAGCTGATTCTACAGTTTTTATTTTAAAATTGAAATGTGTAGAATATAATTTTTAACAAGGAAACATTTAATATTGATTTTTCTGATTTAAAATTCTTAGGAAAATGTTACATATTATATTATTTAAGCTAAAATTTATTTTGAATAAAGTCATTCTCTGTGAAAAAATATATCTTTGAGTTGAAGATATACTTACCATTCTGTAAGTATCAATTAAATGGATTAAAATTAATAATAACATACCATTACTAAGTCACCTAATTTGAAAGTGAATTTTATTTTACCAAAGTGAAAATATAATGTCTCTTAGAATGTAGGGGATATTCATCAGCATAAATGAGTAAAACGAACAGATACGAGCATTCCAAATGATCTGAAGTCAGTTCCTAACATCTAGTAAATTCATATTTTTAAAATGTTAAAATATTATCTCATGATTTACAATCTAATAACTGTCTAGAAATCTTGTCCTAAGTACTTTGGAACACTGAAATGGATGAGTAGAGATTTTACCCAACAGTCTATGTCTCTACACAACCTACAAATGGAAGAAGAATATTAAAGTGGAAAAATTTATGATTTCCCTAGATAGAGCTGTTTAAATTCTTTGAGTCTTTATTTTCTCCAACTGCTCAGTTTTGAAAAAGACATTGTAATCTTTAACAATAGTCTATTAATATGGTATCTCTTCAGTATTAAATCCATAT
The DNA here is from genome assembly GCA_004027475.1 of Anoura caudifer. Lineage (NCBI taxonomy): Eukaryota > Metazoa > Chordata > Mammalia > Chiroptera > Phyllostomidae > Anoura > Anoura caudifer. Next base: position 15,180 of record PVKU01011333.1, on the reverse strand, counting down.
CACTGTTAAATCCAAAAGCCAATCAACACACCTATCCACCCAAGGGTGTAGCTCAAAAACTGAAACACATGATTTACTATTAATCATAATGATGTCCTACATCCAGAAGTTTCTTTAAAAATATAGTCATGTATTTGAGAAAAATTAATCTAGCTAACAAATTCTTCCATGTATTAGAAAAAGATAATTTTTAACTTCCAAATACCATTAAACAATAAAAATCATAAAAATTTTAGAGTGTACATTCTGACTCAAACTTTAAAGTCAAAAACAAAAATTGTCAGACAAATGTATGCTAATTTTATTTTAACAAGTAATTGAACTTGAAATCATTCTCCCAAGCACATGATGCAAAACTCTGAATCCTTAATATTCTTTGTTGATATTAAGTGCTGACATTTAGTATAGGTGCAGATTTTGACAAGACTGATAATACTATTTATACATGTAATTATTTAAATTACCCATACTGCTTCAGTTTAATTGTGTTCACCAAATTGGCATGCATAATTTCTGACATCAATGCTGTCAACCATCAATCAACATTTCAGACAGCAACACATCAACTAAATGACAGGGTGAATATTTGAGTTGATTCTGTAAACAACTTCAACTTTGAAGGATGAAAGTTGTATCATATTTATCTACCAAAAGGAAATATATTTTTGGTGATTTTTACAAAAATTTCTCAAAGACTCCATCAAAATTATCATAATTATAATAATTCAAGGAGGAAAATGCCATTGAATAAGCAATGTTAATTTTTAATTGAAATATGATGGACCTATAACATTATATTAGTTCTAAGTGTACAACATAATGAGTCAATATTTTTATTAAAATATTGCAAAATAATCACTGCAGTATTTCCAGGTAACATCTGCTACCACACACAGTTACAAATATTTTTCTTATGATGAGAACTTTTAAAATTTACACTCTGGGCAACTTTCAAATATACAGTACAATGTTATTAACCATAGTCACCAGGCTGCACATTACATTCCTAGGACTTATTTTATAACCAGAAGTGTGTACCTTCCGACATTCTACCTATTTCCTCAGTTCCAGCCCTTCCCAGTTTCTGGCACCTATCAGTCTGTCCTCTGTATCTATGAGTTCACAGGCTTATTTTTGTTTTAGATCCCACATATAAGTGAGATCCTATGGTATTTGTCTTTCGCTGCCTGACTTACTTAGTATAATGCCCTCCAGGTCCATCCATATTATCATGAATGAGTAAGATTTCCTTTTTTATGGCTGACTGATATTTCATTGCATATGTACATGTATCACATTCTCTTATCCATTCATCTGTTGATAACACTTAGGTTGCTTCTATGTCATAGCTATTGCAAATAATGCTGCAATGAGTATGGCCTTGGGGGTCATACATGTTTTTCAAGGTAGTATTTTTGTTTCCTTTGGTTAAATACCCAAGGATTTTTAGTCTTTGTTTGGGACAGCAACCACTTTGGTAATCCTATGGAGCTTATAAACACCTTAGCAAAATGATATTTTTAAATATGTATAATAAAATAATTTCAGGTGCAAATTATATTGAAATATAGTTATCAAATTATTATGTAATTAACTATGTGGTGTGGGCACAGAATTTCTTATCAACACATTAAATGGTAAGATTTAGTGTCAAGACAAATCACAACAAAATTTCAAACTAATTATCATAAAAGATATGTTGAGAAAACTTTAAAAATAAAAATTATAAGATAATAGGAAAATATCTGTGATATCTAAGCCATACATACCCCTGTTATCTCTGTAACTTGTTGTCCACTTTCACAGAAGTCAGTGAAAATAAAGGTGACTTTTTCCCTGTCCAATATCACAAAACCCCTGTTGTCTGTCTGCAAACTCCTTAGGTATCTGTGGACTTGAAGTTAACAACTCTTGCCATAGATTAAACCTTGCATTTCAATCAATCTGTTTTTTCTTTTGAGACAGAAGGCTTTCAATTTATTTCAGAAATAAGATATATATTGTGTATTTTTCAGCATATATCAGACAAAATATTTGGGAATATTTTCCATAACCAAGTAATATAAAAATGTTTAAGAACTGTATTTTAATTTAATTTTCTTTTAAATTTATTATTGCTGTTTTGACAATACATCTATGAGTCTCTATGTGAACATCATCTGAAGATTGAAACCTTTTGGAATTTAATGTATTAATCAAAATGCCAGGCCATACAATATAAGGATTTAGCAATCAAATCATATTACACAGACAGAGCTTAGGACTCTGCTGTACTGATGTTACATTTGCATGTATACATGAAAAATGCAGTAAACAATTGATTTCTTAGGGCATACTGTAAATATCATCTACAGGAAGATATCACATTTTTAAGGGCTATATTAAAACCAAATGAGAGCATTTCTTTTAAATGACTGAGAAAAAAACCTGAAAGTCAGTGTATATGGACAATATTTTTCTTTCCCTTCTAGATTAAATTAAAACCTGCTTTTCAAGATGAAGAGGAAATATGCCCCTCAAGTGTTGAAAAAGGTGTGAAGACTCACCAGTTTAGGGTTGTTTTTCTTGCATAGCTAATTTTCACTTTTAAACTAGTTCCCTAGTGAGATTTAAGAGAGCACATTTCTGGAAAGAATAACAAAAACATTTCATACTTATTAGCTGTTCTGTTCAAATGAAGGTTTTTAAGGCAATTGTAACATGGTTTTAGAGATCGAATATAATTCTCAAATAATAGTTTTGAGATGTAAACAAATTTAACATTTCATCAAAAATTTTATCAAAATACTATAGTAGATAGGTAGAGTGTGTATGTGTATATATATCTTCAGCCATTTAAACCTTCTGTATTAGTTTCCAGTCACTGTGTAACAAAAAGATCTGCATTTTCTTTATCGCTGTCATCCAAGGGGGGGAAAAGACATTGAAATTATTTAATATACACTTACCAACTCAATCAACAAATAGTTATTGAATAATGACTTCTACGATTTCCTATTCTTAGCCTTGTGAATGTACTAGCAATCAACACAGTGATCGCTTTGAATGAGTCTAGTTTACAAATATATCACATTTACTAATAATGATAAGCAATAAACTCACTTATAATAAAACAGCTGACCATAGTTTAAAACAAATTTATTATAAAACTACCAGGTAGCTGCCATTCACTGCTGAATACTTAAAACACACATAAATAATATAGTTCCTCACTTTTTATAAAAGAGAACCATGGCTATTTTACAAGGAGACATCATCAAACTGAAGAGTATCTTTTACTTTTTATGTGTGACATTAAGAATGATCTTACTTCCAGCTCTCTTTCCAAAGCCAGTGGCTTTAATCACTGATAGATTGAAAATGGCTAATGACCTAGAAGACAGGAGAATATTCCAAGCATGCCTAAAAAATGAGACCATCAGTTCCAATCCCAGGGCATTTCTGAAATAGCTGTACTTGATGTGCCAGGATCTTGATGGCTTCTCCAGGAAATTGGAAGAAGATGATTTGTTTCATAATAAATACTCTGATCAGATAATTGGATTTACTGTTAATCACCCTGAAATGGATGAGCCTAACATGCAAATTATATATAGCAAGAGCTGGTGATTAGCACCTAAGCTTACTAATGGATTTCAGAAATTGATTTCATAAAAATTTTTTGAATCAAAACAATCATTTAGATACTATGATGAATTAGTGTGTTTGATTGGTATTCCTTTGGAAAGAATAATAAAGAGTAAACATGAATTAGAGAACTTAAAAATATGGTTGAGTCATTCTCTTTAACTATTTTTATATTTATGCAGCTCAATGATTGCTTTTTTTATTTTCTGAAATATAAAAATTATTATTTAAATTATTTCAAATTATTTTAAAGGCAAGAGTACCATGGCTGCTATTGTAAGGTTGTAAGTGCATAAAAATTGGGATAGAATTTGGACATTAAACTGCCTCATTTTTTGTAAAAATACATACAATGTTTTGGAAAGAAGAAGGTGAGAAGAGAACAAATAATAGAAATATTGTTAAGCAAGTAATGTATTATCATTAAACAGTGTTCTAAACATTTTACCAGAAATATTAATAGTATAGCAATAGCAGAGTTTCATCTTACTAAATCATTTAAAGTTAGAGTAAGAAGACTACTTAGGAACATCCAGTGCAAAATAGGTAAGAACTTCTAGCTCTCCTTCCTCAGAACAATAAGCTGAGATATTAAGAGACAATTTTTTCTATGCTTGCAAGAGTTCAGAGCAGGATTAAATAATAATCTGGTTTCTTTCTAGTTAGTGCCTTGCTCTCACTCTGAAAGTATGAATTTCAACCAAATCACAGGAGACAATTTAGAGTGATGGTGAACTTATGTTATCAGTTGGATTTAAAGTCTCATCATCATTCTGGGTTATCAGACAGGAAAATGATAGAACAAAAGATGATGGGAAGAGAGTAATACCAGTGGAGTGATAAGTATGTACTTGGCCCAGTTCCTATTTTTTTATATTCCCATATTTAATATAATTTCTAAAAGACCACAGCCAAAATATTATCATCAACCACTCCCTTGATCACTTTTTATCCCTTATTTTGTTTCTCTTTCATTTATGGCTATTAATTGGCTTATCTGGATGTTTTTCTCCTACCCCCAAGTGCCTGTGAGAAGATAAAGCTGAAGAGACCAAAACAGTGCTTTCTACACAGTTGGAGTTCAATGAATGAATGTGGAAATGTTAGTGACTCATTGAGCAAATTATGTTCCCTGCTTTGCTTCGATATAGACATTGTTCACTCACTTTTACAAATGAAAAATCCCGAGAGCCTAGATTATTTATGCAGTACCACACAGGTAAAAATGGCTGAGCTGATTTTCAATAAAAAGTCACAGAATACTAATAATAATTATACATTATGTAAAAATAATTTATAGTTGTACCTTTAAATGTAAATAGAAACATTTATAGGGGCATGAGTACAAGTGGATAAGATTTAGAATGCAATGTGTGCATATAATATGGAGGTTATTTATCATGTACATAATTTCATTTTCTTTTGTAAAGTACAAAATTTTCACAAAAAGTATATTTAGTCTTGTAATGTGTAAAAATGATAGTATCTATTGCAAGATTCACAGTCCTACCTACACGATGCCAACCTCCGTGGACTTTCTAGCAGTGAGTGAGCTAAGAATGGTAAAGAACAGATCATTCAATTATAGTGTGTAACGAGAATGTGAAATTAAGTAATTTAGTTTTTGGAACTGAAAGTGCCACAGAATGAATAAATGGAGAAACATTTACAGATTATACATGAATCGGTAAGCATGTGAATTTAAATAAACTTCATGTATTATACATAAAGACTGAGATTATACATGCATCTTGGTACAACATGTCCTCCAAGTCTGGACAATTCATTTGAAACTCAGCAATTCAGTGCTACCCCTTCTGCCATATGTCTCTGAGCCATGTATTCCATTCATCTCCAAATGTTTAATGCATACATCCACAAAGGCACTAACTGTGTCCTGTAATTATGAGGCTCCAGCTCAGGTTGGTAATCAGCATTAACATCCTGGCTGCTGTAATATACACAAAGCTTGCCTTCAGAGACAAAGCATAGGCTCTGGCAGAGAATGTTTATTTCTTGAGTGTGTGTTAGGAATAAAGGATGTATTGTTTGAAAATTAAAAGGAGAGAAGAGTAAGGCCCTGTGATAATGAGTATTTATGTAGAGAAGACAACTGCAAACATGAGAATAAGTGCAAGATCCTGCATGTGCTTTTAATTGTTCTCTTTTAGAACCATAGAATTTTAATGTCCTCATGGGGCGTTCCATTATCAATAATCTTAGAAAAAAAATAAGTCAAAATGGGCAATGCTTAGAATGTTGTTGTATAATTACATTCAGTGATACCAGTATCCCTATAAGTAATAAGAAAATATGTTAAAGAATATAGTTAGACCAATAGAAAAGCATAACATCTAGAAATTAGAAAAGACATTCAAAACACCAATGAGAGGCTCTGAGCAGTGGAAAGATTGTAGGAATTTGGGAGCACGTAGAACTGGCTCTGACATTTACTGATCGGACAAGTGTTAGATGACTGCTCCAAATTTCTGAATCTTGGCTTCATCATTTGTAAGGCAGGTAAAGATCACAAGCTGAGAAAACACAGATGGTCCTCAAAATAAAAGTTTTCCTAATTTTTATTGGAATTTGGCCTAAACTACTAGGCAATCAACAACATTCTGTGCCTTCCTGGATTAAATGCTCTACTTTCCTGAAATGAAGATGCAGTCTGTTTGCCTATTCGCTTCATTGGCCCATTAATAAAGAGAATGCTGTAGATACCAATTTTAACAGTTGCCAGTATAGTGTCAAATATTGTATAATAGCAAAGCTCTGTTTATGGCTCAATTTATATAGCACATGAAAAGAATTTCTGTAAGGAAAAATATAACAAAAGTGTTTAAAGATTCTTACTAGTTTGGTAGTGACTTTTTCAGTACTATCAGTGAGATAAATATTTATACTAAAATTTGTATTGCAACATTTTGGCCATTCAAGAAATGGTGGAATAATCAGTCATCCATAGGGAAAAAAATCTGACCTAAATTTCACAGTTTATATAAACAGTGAATCAAAATAGATCAAAGATTTACATAAAAATGGGAGATTATTAATTTTTTAGAAAAAAAAATAGAAAATTTTCAAGATCTAGGTTAAGCTAAAGTTCTTTAGAATTAAAACAAAAAATAATTCATAAAAGAAAAAATAATAAATTGAACCACACTTAAAGTTGGATTTTTGCTCAGTAGAAGACCACATGAAGAGAATGAAAAAAAAGTTACAGACTGGGAGAAAATATTTGAAAGTAACATATCTAACAAAAGATTGGCATCTGGAATAAATAAACTGTCTAAACTCAGCAGTAAAAAAAAAAAAAAAAAAGCAAAAGACCCAGCTATAAAATAGGCAAAAAAAGACATTCTGCATCCTAAGTCATCAGAGATAATGCAACTTAAAACCACAATGAAATATCACTACACGCCTATCACAATGTTAAAATTAAAAAAATAGAGAATACTAAATGCTTGGATGCAGAGAAACAAGGTCACACACACCTCACTGTTGATAATATAAAAATGGTACAGCTATTCTGCAAAACAATTTGGCATTTTTACATAAACATAAACATGGAATTACCATATGATTAAACTATTGTGGCCTTGATCACTTGTCCCAGAGAAATAAAAACTTTCATTCACATAAAACCTCATATAAGTATTTATTTTATAATTGCCCAAAACTAGCTCAGATATCTTCCAATGGGTGAATGGTTGAATTGTTGCACATACCTACCATGGAATATTACTCAGCAATAAAAACAAATAGCTATTTACAGATGCAATGACTTAAATGCATTTCCTAGGAATTATATTGAGTGAAAGAACCAGTCTTAAGAGGTTGCATTCTGTATAATTCCACTTATGTAACATATTTCAAATGTCAAATTTTAGAAATGAGGAACAAATTAGCTGTTGCCAGTTATTAGGAATGGGGAAAGGAGGCATGAGAGAGCTGGGAATGGATATAATGGGCAATTCAAGGGCCCCTTGTAAAGATGGAAGTGTTACATGTGGTAGTGGATTAACAAGTGAGAAAATAAGTATAGAACTCAATTCACACATATACGTAAATCTGAGGAACTCTGAGATAAGTGGATGGTATCGATGCCACTATCCTGATTGTGATTTTGGACAATAGTTTTTTTAAACATTGCCATTGGAAGGAAACTGGGTAAAGGGCACATAACATCTCTCTGTATTATTTCTTACAACTGCGTGTGAATCTATAGTTATCTCCATAAAAATTTTAATTAAAAGAGTAAACCATTTAAGTTTTTAAAGTAAATTGTAAGGTTTTTATTTTTTTTTTGTATTGACAGTCCTTAATATAAAATTGAAGGGATCTAACAATATCACAATGGAAAAAATTGTGCAAGAAATTGTAAATTACTGTGTCTAAAATAAAATTGCAATGCAATAATTCCTAATTCCTCAACAGTTATTTTGTAAGTTAATAATTCATAATATTTCAAAAATATTTTATTCCTTATAACCTACAACAGTCAAAGTGCAAAGATGTTTGGAACACAACTGTTATAAAATTATGTCTAATTCCATTATTCAATATTTGAATGTCATTAAATACTTTAAAGGCAACAAATAGTGACTCAGAACCATAAATTAATCTTTACATGTAATATATACCCATTTGACCTCTGTATATAAAAACATATTTTCAAAAACCTTCTACATTAATAATTTTAAAATGATTTACCAAGTCATGGTATATCTCATAGTATATTCTTTATATTTTCCAAAATGAGAACATGTAACTAATATTACAAGTAAAAGACATGTTTTTATATTGCTTCCTCTTGTATTTTCTGTCTTATTTACTCTTTAAACACCTTAACTAACCCAAGTAAATATTTTACACATCATCAGAAAATCATCCATTGTGATAACAATATAAGAACAAAAATATGTCACTGTCTTCTTTTGAATTATACAAATATTTGTCAGTTTTTGAAGAGTTAGAAAAGATAATTTTTTAAAATTAAAAACTATATATATTTAGGCCAATAAAGATATACTTATTAAAAGTCGAAAATAAAAATTACATTGAACACTGACTGGCCTTTGACTGTGATGATCAAATAAGATTTTTTAAAAAGGCCCTGAATTTTTTTCCAAAATAAATCCTCTAGAAATGTGTTTTTAATCTTGACTTTGAACACTATAGAGTCTCTTGGTCTGCTCCTTTGAATGAATTCAGTTGCTGCACCTGGAGTAGTGCTTGATTCATAGCGTGCACTTCTCTAGTGGCCTGGAATTATGTGTCTGGAGAGGAGTCCCCCAGCAGCCTCTCCCTGGTATAGGCAGTAGGTGGTCACTGCCACTCCTAGCAAGTGCTTTGCAATAAAATCTGAATGTCTCCTAAAGTTCCTGGTGGAATTAAACAAGGGCACGCACATCATGTTTTTGACTGGATACATTGCACTGAAAGTCTTAGTCCAGATAATAATTAACAGTTGTTTTGTTTTTGTTTTTGTTTCTGTTTTACAAAAAAAGAAGAAAAGGAAGTAGAAGAGGAAGAAGAAGAATGAGCCTAAACTGGTCTTAGACATCAATAGTGATCTCTCAGCACGAAAATAAAATTGATTGTCCTGTAAAGGGCCATAGTTTAATAACAAATTGGTTCTATGAGTAGATGCTAAGTTCTGTAGCTAGTCTCATCTACCTGAATCCACTCACTACCATGTACAGGCACTATTGCTCAGCAAATAGCCTACCAGTGTGAATGTTGAGGATGAGACAGAATGGGTAGAGAGAAATTGCTATATGACTATAGCGGAAATAAAGACATTTTGGATAAAGCCAAGAAGAAATAATTTTGAGCTTAAAAAGCAGTATGTGTATAATGGTGCTTTAGGTAATATAACCTAGCTAATCAAGGCTTTCTTTTTATTAAACATTATATCTTAATGCTCAATGAGTAAATTATAATCTTAAGACACCCAAATGTCAATCTTCCACCTATCTTTGGATATTAGTCCTCTTAGAATAAGATATTATAAATTTAACTTTATATTAAACATTTTCATAAGAAGTAGTTTAATAATTGAATACGGACCAGCCTCCTCCAGTTTATCTTTATTGTAGTCATGGTGCCCAAATGCTGGGCTGTTTCAATACTCTCACATGAGAGTGTGTTTATAGAAATCTTGGGTTTGAGTATCTACGCTGGATGCTCCTTGGCAGGGTTCCCGTGGAGAAAGCCTAAAAGAGAGATGATGTCTCTCTCAGATGGGCACCTGGTGCTGAAACTGGCTGACCAGCCACTTCCCCTAATGTCCATTCTTAGGTTGCCAGAGACAGAGCCGGGAGAATAGTCACTGGGGCGGGTAGGAGGGAGGTGTACTATAGTCTTTCTTTTCTGAAGCAGCTCACTGCTGGCAAATTCCAGTAGTCAGTTCCAGACCCTGAGCTGATCGATGTGATCTACTGTGGCAAGAAGCTAAAAGATACCCTATGGCATTCAACCCAGGTCCACAGCCCATGTTCTGTGCAAGTCCTGGCCTGAGCCTGATCCAAAACCGGAACCTGTGGACAAAGCAGCTGCCCTGCGTGGGGCTGGGGTGCAGCACACTGCCTTGCACAGCAGCTCATCCTACAGGATTATGGTCTTTAAGGTGCTCAGCAATAAGAAGTCTCTGGAGCAGATCATTATGGCCACCCCAGGCCTCAGCAGTGACCCCATTTCTCCAGGACAAGGACCATTTCTCTATCTTTGCTGATCCCAGCATGCTTGATACATTGGTACCTGCTCACTCAGCCCTAGTGAATGTCATTGTCCTGGTTTTGCACTGGGTGGCAGGCAGCACACTGCTACAGGGGGCTGACTCCTCTTCCCAGAGCATGCCTTCCATTTCATACTGGGACATGCCAGGTGGCTTCCTGTTTGAAGAGTTCTCTGGTCATGAGGACAACTTTTACCCAATGGCCAGGTCCATGCCCTCTAGCAGCACTCGCAGCTCTCACCCAGCTTCCTTGGGGTACAGTGGAGATGCTAGACCCAAGCCCATCACCCAGAGCGAGCTGGCCACTGCCCTGGCACTGGCCAGCACTCCAGAGAGCTGTTCTTATGCTGACTCCTGGCACCCAGGTCCATTCCTCTGGGACCTCACCAATGTCTTCTGGTGTCCAGTCAGGGATACTCATCACCAATGACCTATTCAGCCAAGCCCTACAGCATGCTCTGCAGGCCTCTGGGCAGCCCATCCTTCAGAGCCATGGGGAGCTGCAGCAGCTGCATGGCATGGGCACTCAGCACAATGAGCTGAGCCTGCAGGCCCCTCAGGCCCCTGGCAGGGACATCCAAGCAGCTCTGGAGCTCATCCTCACTAGAGGAGCCCTGTGAACCTTCTGCTCCTCCTAAATCCCCAACAAACTGCCAAGGTGTCTGCCCATGGAGGTGCCCCATCTCTCCTTTCTCCAGTACGCCTGATGGTCAACCTTCCAAAAAAAAAGGGGAAAGAAATCTCAACTTTGTGTGTGTCCACTTTACTACAGAGAACATGTGATTGAGACAGCACTGTAGACTTAGAGAAATGGCCTGCTTACTGAAAGTCACTGAGCAAGAAGCTCAACATTACTCAGGCCATGGCCAGATAGCTCAGTCTGTTAGGGCATTGTCTTCATATGCCAAGGCTGTGGGTTCCATCCCCAATCAGGGCACATGCAAGAGTCAACAAGTGAATGCGTAAAAAAGTGGAACAACAAATCTATGTTTATCTTTCCCTCTGTCTCTTACTCTCACTCTCAATAAATAAAAAATTTTAAAATAGCTCAACATTACTCTTTCAAAAAAGCATAAATTATCAAATAGTTACATTATATTAAAGATAGATATAGATATATATAAATATAGTATACATTTATATATATATATATATAAAAAGTTGAACAGGAGGAGCCAACATGGGCTCAGGTAAAACAAGCTTTGTCAAATGGACAAAACTTCCAGGGCTGGCAAATCAGTGTAATATCCTGTATAAGTATGTTTATACTCCCACAAGGCATTCTACAAACCACACTGCAAGCCTGTAAACAATATTGAAATATATGGACTGATTAATATATTTGAGTAAATTGAAAACTGGTTAAATGGCCATGCTAGGCATTTTTAGTAACAGCTAATCTTTCAAAAGTATTTATATAGAAAGTGTACAAGTACTCTTATTTTTATCTTTCACATATTTATCAAAGTTTCAGATGAACATTAAGGATGTAGATAAATATGTAGAGTAAACCAAATCTTAGAGCATAAACCTTAACTCAGAGTCAGACTTAGGTTGCAAATCTAGGACTGCATGGTTCTGACTGCTTGTCTAACTATATTTTAAGCAACCTTATTAAGTGGAATCAAACCTCAAAACCCAGATGAAATTGAGCTGGAAACAATTTTAACCTTTTTATGACAGTGACAAAAATCAGTGACTAATCACATGAAAGGCCCCAGAATTTCTAGGTGTATACAAAATGTACATGAACTAACTATCATCTGTATGTTCTAATGTGCAGAATTTTTCCACAGGATAGTCTGGTGGGCTCATTAAGGGTAAGACTTTAAGTAATAGATTACCCAGAGAAAGGAACTAGGGATCATGGGAGGTTAGTAAATCACAGAAACAGTGGAGAAAATTGGGAGTATTTTAGCAAAGGGAATTAAAGAAAAATAGAGGATATGCTAGGTATCCTAAATGTTTAAAGGACTATCACAGTCATATGGAAGTAGATTTATCCCCCTTCTTGTTTAGTAGGGAAGCCTAGAAGGAAATACAAATCAGAAGATTAAGTTTTGTTCACTACAAAGAACTTTATCTTAACTAGGACTGTCCAACTGAAGGATCATTGTCTTTCAGGGATACTGTAGGCAGAATCTCATTATTTGGAAAGAGGTTAGACTAGATCTCCCTTAAGGTTCTTCTAACACAATCATTTAATCACTAGGATGTAGTGTATATATGGTCTATAAATTTTGTGCCTTGTGGCAGAATGTAAGTTTTCTGGAAAAGAAGGAAAGTCCATTCTACTAGAAAAAATAAAAGGATGTCTAGAATTTCATTAAACTAAAAAGGGTAATCTTTTTTCATCTGTACATAAGCTGAGTCGCCTTCATTGTGTTGTATAACCTATTCTGTCCTAAATCTGTAGAATTACCACATCGCCTGCACACTGTGGATCAGTGTTTAGAACCCACAATTCAAACAGTAAACGCACTGTAATATCAACACAAGAACTATGATCAAGGCAGGACAAAGCACTCCAAAGATTAATGGAGAAACATTTTTATGGTGTGTGTTTTCTACAAGATATTTGCTATAAAACATCCAAGATTCCACTGAAGGTTTGTAAAGCTCTGTGAAATAGAAATACATTGATAGCATCTTCAGCCTCTTGATAAAAGAAGGGCAGCCTAAATGTAATTATTTCAAAAGTCTCTAGGGAGCAGAGAGAAATGTCTCAAATGGCACATTATCTAAAATAAGGTATAACATACCTTGGGGAAAGCAATAGTGATTCCTTTTACTATTTTAATAAGAGTTAGTTTTTCTTGGATTTTTTTCTCTGCACCTGTGTCTTGATGTCTTTCCTCCTTTACTTGATTCCTTTTTAACATAACTATAAAGCTATAGAAATAAATAGAGACAGGGAAAGGGGGGAGGGAAGAAGAGAGCAATCAGGAAATTAAGCAGTGCTTAATCTCACGTTTCATATTATAATATCTGCTGTGTTAGGGTAGATCCATTTTGCTATACTGGACTCATTCATATATTAAAGAGATTATATATACACATACATAAAGTGTTAATAATAATTATGTGATATATATTTTATTTCCTCTATTCAATATAAATATATTCACTATGATTTGCCACATAAATATGGCATAAATATAACATCATTTAAGCATGATTCAAAACCAAGTAATGGTAATTTAGAAATTCTGTGCATTAATAATTTTTTCACTTGTAAATATTTACTATGCTAAATATACTAAATATTTACTTTGTCTTATGAGGATGATCATTATATTGATGTTAAAGTAGATATTTTCATAAGGTTTTATTCTATGTGCTAAAATAGTAATTTTTGAGGTTGAAATGTACTTCCATAAATGTGCATTATTCCTTAAAAAAAGGCATGACCCACAAAATATTTCTCTTTATGATTCACACTTTGTCCCATGCAATACATGATTGGATAATCTGATACCTCAACTTCTGTCTACCATATTATAGAAAATTTCTTGAGCTTTAAACATTCATAGAAGTTATTTCTCAGAACTGGGGGATGATACCACTAATCACCAGGTAAAGTTGGAATTTTTTTTGACATCTCTCTCCCTCATCCTCACATATAAAACATTTGTGATGAACAAATACTGATGCTATATTAAAAATGTTTTAAATCTCATTCCATCCACAGAACTACTGAGCTCCCAACCTAAACATTTCTCACTGGGATTATAAGCCTATTACTATAACTGGTTTTCTTGCCTCCAGCTAGTTCTTGTTCCACCAAATTCCTTACAATCCACAGAGCTGTCACAGTGATTCTCTTTGAAGAGAAAATCCTTGTTTACGAATTCTCTGTAGAGTTTTAAAAACTTCTGTATAAACTTTAAACCTCTTGATGAGAGCAAATGTCTTCCATAATCCAATTTGTGTACTTTTGGATCTATTATCACTCTGCCATAAGGACCTTAACTTACTCAACATATAAATCCAGCATTAGCACCTTCCCCTCCCAGCCCTCTTTGACTTGGACAATAATGGTTTGTATTTTTGCAGTCTCATACCATTCTTTCAAACTTCCCACACCTTGAGCAAGGAGAGAGAAAGAGGATTGTGGAAAATTATGCCTTGTTAAAAAGCTTCAGATTGAATAGGGAGGGACGGAATGCCAATAAGGTGTGCTGGAAGAGTCACCTTTGCTCACATGCAACCTCATCTTACCCCACTCTCAAGCCCCTTACCTGTAGACCAGGTTGTCAGTTGGGATGGTTTTGTCTCCTAGGGGAAAACGCATAGAGTCATTTTTGTTTGTCACAACTGTGTTTGAGGGTGCACAGGCATATATAGCAAGTAGAGATCAGGGATGCAGTTAAACATCCTGTAATGCCTAGGACCGGACAACCCCCACACCCTCAACAAAGATTATCCAGCCCAAACTGTTAATAGTGCCAAGTTAGAGACCCCCTGCTACAGATCCTAAGCATCAAAAAGAACAATATTTTAATTCCTAGAGCATGACACACTTTCTCTTTGTTTCAGTTCTCTGCAAATACTTTCATGTATGTCTAAAGTCCTCTTCTCTTCTCTCTCTCTTTCTCTCTTATATCCTCCCCAGAGTGGTTTGCATGGTGACAAATTATTTATTCTGATTATCTTGGGTTAAATATTGCTCTCTCTGGGAAGTCTGTTCTCATCCCTATCTGTACTAAGTGCTCTTAGAATGTGTACTCATAGCAATCTCTTCCTCCTATAGTTACAAATTTGTTATAAATATTCTTTTAATTATAGATACCCGTTTAAGTGTCCACTTT
>PVKU01011332.1:14484-44461 GCA_004027475.1 Anoura caudifer | reverse complement strand
AAACTCACAATTATTAACAACTACACGTAAAACAAAAACAAACTGAGCAAACAATTAGAACAGGAACAGAACCACAGAAATGGACATCACATGGAGGGTTATCAACAGGGAAGTGGGAGGAGGAGAGAGTGGAAAAAGGTACAAAGAATAAGTAGCATAGATGGTAGGCAGAAAATAGACAGGGGGAGGGTAAGAATAGCATAGGAAACGTAGAAGCCAAAGAACTTATATGTATGACCCATGGACATGAACTAAAGTAGGGAAATGTGAGTGGGAGGAGGTATGCAGGGTGGAGGGGAGTGAAGGGGGAGAATGGGGCAACTGTAATAGCATAATCAATAAAATATATTAAAAATAAAATTTCAGTAAATGATAGGTGTTACTATTATCATCAGGTTATGTAATTTTTCTGAACCTCATTTTCTCCATCTGAAAAATGAGCTAATGCTGTTCATTACACCAGATTGTTGTGATGCCTGAAGGAGATTATTAGATATTGTTATTGTTATTTTTTAGTAACCATTGTTTTTAAAAAATATTTTATTTATTTATTTTAGACAGAGGGGAATGGAGGAAGAAAGAGAGGGAAAGAAACATCAATGTGTGGTTGCCTCTCACACAACCCCCAACAGGGACCTGGCCCACAACCCAAGCATGCACTCTGACTGGGAATTGAACCAGCAACCCCTTGTTTCACAGGCTGGCACTCAATCTACTGAACCACACCAGCTAGTGCTAGATATTATTATTTTTATTATGAACTCAATGAATGAATGAATGAATTCTGGGACTTATTTGTCAGGATAGGATCCCTACCATAACAAGCTGCCCCTAAATTTGGCCTGACAGAATAAATTTGTTTCTCCCTCTCATTGCATCCCAGTGCAGAGTGTTAGGAAGCTCTGTTCCTTGAAGTCAGTCAGGGACCCATACTCCTTCCTGCTGAGGCTCCACCCTCTGCAGGGGCCTCAGAATCCTTTTTCTTTAGCCATGGACAGGAAAGATGGTGGTGGATCCATGTGGGAGATTTTTATGGGCCGGCCCTGACAATGGTCACTTCTGTTCTGGTTCCTTTGGTCTCTCAGTACAAACCTGGCCACAAAGAAGGCTGGGAGGTGGTCTAGCTGTGCGCCCAGGACAGCAAAGAGGATGTGCCTCAGCCTGCATTGTGGTTTTTAGAGATCTCAAAGTGAGGATCTCCAGCTGCTTCTGAGCCTCACAAAATAATAATGAATGAATTTAACTTGATGTCCTAACAGTTTGAAGGGGCAGGGGAAGGTTGGAAGAAGCGGAAAGGAGAAGCATATCTGGAACCATAATGGAGCCCTGCATCTCTTCTATGGCTCTGGGTCCTGGATGTTGGAGCCACAAAGTGAGCCCATACCCTACCCACCCTCCCACACCACCCCTATCTGTAGGGTAAGTGGAGGCAGTCTGGCTTCCTCACCCAGGTGTCTGGGTAGCTAAGATAAACAGTGTTCCCATAGCCTTGGAGGGGGCTGATAACTAGTGTTCTCATAGCCTTGAGACTGGGTCTGATAAACTGTTCCCATAACATGAAGTGGGCTCACATGCACAGAGTTATGTTATGTTATATAATTTCTGGCATCTTGCTGACTTTGTTCCCCTCTAGTACTTAAACAGGTAGGGACTCCCTGCTGGGGGTGATGATGATGAGAGACACATAAGGGGACAGGTGCTAGGATGGGTGCCACACTGGGGAACAAGGGCCACGACATGAGACATGCAGATAGACACACAGCTTGCAGCATGCATGGCTCCCCCCCCCCATGAATAAAGGCATGCCAAACATCCCAATGGCTCCATGAATATTTTTCCATCTGCACGAATACCATGGACCTGCCTGGCCTTGAAGGGTGGCAACGCACTGACCTTGGCCATTTGCTCCTTTGGAATTTATTAGTGATCTCCACCATTGTTTTTCTGATTTCATTAAAAATGCTACTAAGACACATGCTTTGCAGTATGCCACTTCAGTCCTAAGTGGGGCATTTTTGCTAGATGGATTGATTTTTTAAATGACAGCATCTGTTTGCTTGTACACATTTGTTTATAATTCTTCCCTTGGTAATTAGAGCAGGGGATTGGTGAATGGTAAGCAGCTGTTGGAATTAGTGGGGACAGGAGGCAGTGATTTGATCTGTAAAGGAGTAGTACCAAAGCCCTGGCCGGAAGCAATAAAAATGGAACAGATGACCCCAAATACACAGTCTGGGGGAGGGACTTGTAAATCACATTGCCAGCCCTAGAGAGACCACAGCCAAACTGGTCGAGCTGTAAAAGACTGTGACGGTAGGTGGCTGTGTCTGGCCTTTCCTTGAGACACAAGGGGGCTGATAGATGTGTGGGAGAGGGCAGCTGAAGGAAGTGGACCTCAGCAAGTTGGACTCTGTGATGGATCCACATTCCACTCCAGGTGAAATGCAAAGTCCTCACCATGGTGCATAGGCCCTACTGATGACTATGGACCCTGTTACTCCCACCTTCTCTCTGCCTGCAACACTGGGTCCAGCAACTCCCCCCGACCTCCACTTCCATGCTGCAGGGTGCTCCCCCTCAGGTTCTCTGTTTGGAGCTCTCCTCCCATCTGTTCTCTGCAGGGTTCACTCTTCTTTCAAATCTGTGCGCTAACGTCATTTCTCAGAACCCACAGTTAACACTGCAGCTCTGGCATTCCTCTCTCTTCCCTGGTTTCAGTTTCTTAGCACTCACAACCTTTCTAACACATCATACGTTTAAAAAATGTTTATTTTCTGTCTGCTCCATACAGGCTTCACAATGACAGGGACCTTGTCTGTCTTGTTCACTGCTGAATTGTGCTTGCCACATAGTAAGGGCTCAGTAAATATTTGCTGACTCAATGAAAGGATTTTTCATTTGGGGGAACACATTGCCCCTTTCTACTGACCCTCTCTGCAACTTCAGGAGGTGTGTGTCACAGAAAGCACAGGTCACTTAGGGTGGCTTCTGAGGACATCTACCCTATTTTCTTGATCTCTGTAGTTCCCCAGGGCCTAGTCCAAAGCCTGGCACACAGTAGGTGTTCAGTAAACAGTTGTTGAGTAAAGAGATAACAGAGTGACCCAAGATGACACTCAACAATGCTCAAGGCTAAAACAAGTTGTTATCCAGATTTCCTCCTTTTATTTCCTTGCCCAACACCAATGAGTCTGCCAGGAGCACCTCTCAAATACGCCTCGTGCATGCACCAGGATCCAGTTCTTCCATCAGTTCTCTGGTTTGAGCCACCATCAATTCCCACTCCCACTACAACAGCTCCCAACCCCTCCTGGTTGTTATTCTTGTGTCCCCTACAGTGTGTTCTCTACACAGCAGCTAAAGTGAGCTAATGAAACACAATCTGATCATGCCATTCTCCTGCTCACCCCTGCCCCCCTCAAGGGCTTATACCAACATCCACACTACTCTTATGGTCGTCGTGGCCCCTTGTGCATGGCTCATCTGCCCTCCCTTACTGTACCACACTGGCCTCCTTGCTTTCTCTGAACCCCTCAGAGCCTTTGCACTTGCTGTTCCCTCTGCCTGGGATAACTTCTCCCTGGTTGGTTTCCCAGTGGGTGCCTTTATTCTACAGGTTTCAGCTCATATTTCACTTCCTTGGAGAGGCCTTCCCTGACTACCCTACCTAAGCCAGGAACCCAGACCATCCCCTGTCCCACAGAGAGGAATGGCCTGATCCCAAGTGGGCCCCAGTGACCTCAGTCTGCTCTGTTCTGTACCCACGCCTGCCCCGTCTGCTTTTGTATGTGAGCAGCATTATATTTTTACACACAGCTATGTGCTGAATCATTTTAGTCAATGATGGACTGCATGTATGACATGGTATACCTGTTGCCTAGGTGTGCAGTAGGCTGTACCACCTAAATGTGCTTAAGCACACACTCTGGGATGTTCTCACAGCTATGAAATTGGAACTTATTTCCTAGAATGTATTCCTGTCATTAAACGGTGCATGATTGTGTTACTTTATCTTTTTTGTTGTCATTTTTCCTCTAATCCCCCCTCCCCTGCCCCACTTTTCCTTCTCATCAAAAGAGGTACCTGTTACCTCAGAGGAGGGGTATGGCAGAGGAGGAAGAAATAGATTTTTCTTCTTTTTTAGAACTTAGGGGCTGCAGGGGATTTGAGGTATCATGAAATGTCTTGAAGCAAGAATAGGGAGAATGGGATCCCTCCCCAGACTGCAGAGAAACTTCCCTTGGCTAGGGCTGGGAGAGGACAAAGGGAGAGGGAGAGGATGCATGTAAAGCATGTTTGGCAGGGACAGCTGACATTCACCAAAATCCCTTTCCTTTCTCCACTGGGCATGTAGCCTGCCTTTCCCACTTGCTGTTAAATGTGGCCCTGTGCCTGAGTTGTGGCTAGTGGGTTGTGGGCATGAATGATGCCATCATTTCTCAACCAGTCTGCTGCAGCCTCCCTCATGCTGTTCTTCTTACTATTCCCTGGCCTGCTGGCTGGATATGAGGCTCTGGTGGAATATCTGATACCTTAGAACAGGTGTGGGTCACCTGTGGCCCTTGAGCTGGATTTTGCCTGCTGCTTGTTGTTTGTATTGGAACACAGCCACATCCATGCATTTATGTATTCTCTGTTGCTGCACATTTGTAGTATAATGGCAGAGTTAAATAATTGTGATGTAGACTATATGACCCACAAAGCCAAAAATGTTCACTCTCTGGCCCTTGATAGAAAAGTTTGCTACCCCTGCTCTAGAAGATGGTGGAGTAAGAAGATGGGAGGAGCTCAGCTCTCTGAGTAACCATGTAGGTGGTGGCCATGTGGCTGCCTGAAATCTCCACAATGAACTCTCCATGAATAAGAAATGAAAGTTTGTTGTGTAAACCTTTAGTATTTTGTGGTTGTTTTGTCACAGCAGCTGGTATTGCTTATTCTAACTAATATAAAGCATGCATGGTACACAGTAAGCAGACAACAAATGATACTGCCTCCTGTTCTCCAATCTTTTACACTCTCCATGTACTGTCATATTTGGAGTAGCTCAGAAAGATGAGTTGGATGGCTTTAAGCTTTCTCTCATCTCCAAGCCTTTCCCCAACCTGTTCCTAACTCTTCTGCCATTCTTTCCCCGTTTCTTCACTTCACTATGTCCTACGAATCTTTCAGGACTTGAGGTAGCCAACCGGGGAAGCTTTACTTCCTCCTGTGTCCCCACGACTAGGTTAAGTGCCTCTGTTCGATGACCCTAAATAACCTTAGAGAAATGGTGGAGTAGAGTAGTTAGGAGCTGAAATCAGGGCAGGCCTCTGGGCTTCAAGTTGTGGACTGCCACTTAAAGCCAGTGGCTTAACCTGTCTATGCCTCAATTTCCTCATCTGTAAAATGACAATAATATTACCTATTTCATAGTGTTATTAGGGAAATTAAGTGAATTAAAGTGCTTAGAGAAACATCTGCTATGAATGAATGTTGGCAGATGTTATTGCCACTCTTCTAATTGCTGCTCCTCTATGGATCCCACATCCCCTTGTGATAAGACTTTTCCAGTGGACTGTATAGTACTGAAGTGTAGTAGGCTCTTAATACACTGTGGCTGGGTGAATGAATGAGATGGTGGCTGGTGCTCAGTCCCCTGGGGCTGCCCTGGGCAGTGCCTTGAGAGGGTCAGGCACTAAGGTGAAGCCATATTGCCTGAGCAAGGGCAGTGTGCACTCTGAGGAGACCAGCTGTAAGTCATGGAACCCAGGTGCATCAGTCGAGGCTCTTTTTGCAAACCACAGAAACCACACCAGCAATCTTAATTAGAAAAGGAGTAAAAATGATTCAGTAGGTCACAGAATTTCTAGATAGCTGCCATCAGACTTGAAGCTTCACAAGCAGGAGGAACACTTAAGTTGCACCACCAGACTGCTGTGGTGGAGACCCTGTCCTTGCCATCCCCAGCCAGAGGCAAGCCCCTTGTACAGGGTATCACTGCAAACTTGGTGGCAGCTGTTCTGAAAGCAGGAGTTTCTGTCCTGCTGGGCATGTCCCCACAGACAAATGGCCCTGGTAAGCACATGGGATCTGGAAAGGGGAGCCACCTGATGCCAACCCCTTAGTCATAGAATCCTGGGGACCAGACCCTTTATTGCAGCCCCTTCTACTTGTCTAACAGTAGTGGTGGATAATAGCCCCCACAGAGTTTCATCAGAAGACCCTGCAGCAGCCACCCCCAGGGGTAAAGATAGAGATGTTAGTATAATGACATAGCAGACACTTGTCATGCTCTGTGATTTCTTTGAAATACCTTTGGGAAATTGCACACCTCAGTAGCCCTCCCTGCCCAAGATAGAAGCCAGGGGTGCAGCCAGGGTGCAGACCAAGGTCTCAAGACAGTGGGAGGAAGGTCCTGGCAGGATTGCCCTGGGCCCAGTCTGGAGGTGTGCATGGTAACCACAGGTCTTTGTTGTTATATTTTTGCAGTATAATTTGGGGACTGTTCCTGGCTTTGGGATCTCCCTTCAAACTTGACTCTCTGACTCTTCTGGAGACTTGGTGAATGTCACCTGATAAATGGCTCTGTTACTTAAATTAGCTATAGAGGATCCTGTGTGGGCAACCAAGAATGCTGGTCAGCATGGACAGTATGGAGGCATCTCATGGGAATCAAGGGCAGGGAAGGTAGGGGACTGAGTCATGGAAAGGCATCAACCTGCTCTTTACACCTCTCACCTCTGTTTATCTCTATCCAGGTACACAGTTATGGTTTCATAGATGTTGTTCATGGGGAGGCTGTGGTTACAAGTTCCAGCCTTCACAGAAGTAAACCCCATGTCTCTTGGCCCTAGCACCAATTCTTATGAGAACTATATCTGACTGGCCCTGGTGGGTCAGCTGCTCATACCTGCCTATCCTATCGCTGGTCCAAGGAGTGGAGCTAATGGTACAAGGACAATTCCCCACCCTCTTCCTTGGTAGTTTTTAGGAAGGAGAGTTCCTTGTGAGCTGGGTAGATATCCCTGGGGTTGACCATGATCAAAAACATTTCTATGGCTGAGAACAGAGACACTCAGGTCTTTTTTGGTGGCCCCACCAAGTGTGGCTCATCTCATCTCAGGGTGAGAGATGGCTGTGAATCAACAAGAAACAGCTGCTCTGTTCTGAGCACTCTGGGCCAAAGTGGCTCTGACATAAACCCTCTGTAGCATTGAGTTGAAAAAATCTGTTATTTTTCTTCTCCTGCCTCTCCCTCTCTGCCACAGATCACATGGCAGGGCATCTGGAGGCCTGTGGTGGTGGGGATGTTGGTGCCTGGTGAGGTAGCCGCTACTCCCAGTGGGCTCAGATCTATTTCTGAGTACATGTGAGTGCCCTCTGGGTGATCTCTCAAATACTGCTGGTAGAAAAGTAGGACTCTTGAGGCCAAAGGTTGCTGAAAAAGCAGGTAAATCCAAGTCACTTCTGCTAATCAGGCAAGTGGACCTGGGGATGACTTCAAGCAGCTTGCCCTGTTCCTTAATCCACGGGAGCACACAGGGCTCTAAAAACATGCATGTTTCAAAGTGAGAAGAAGAAGGAAGCCTTTGGGTTTGTTTCACAGAAGCAAAGTGAAGCATAATCATAGAATGTAGACTTTTCAGAGGGAGAAAATTTCATGCTGTTATGAACATAAGCCTTAACTCATGGGGGTGGTGGGGGTGGTGCTTCACACTCACATGGGGATAGCCCTTCTGTATCCTAAAGATATCCATGCACGCATGTGTGAAGGAGCAACCCCTTTTCCTTCCATCTGGGGTCCAGCCGACTGGAAATGGGGAGGGGGTCTGGCTATGTGTCCTTACAACAGTGGTCCCCAGCCTCATTTTCCATCCTAGTCTCTGCCCCTGGCCCCGCTTCTGTCTTTGGGTTCTCCAAAGACAACAGATGCCTTCTCTTGCCTGAGTGTTAAACTAGGTGAGTTTTGACCTTTTCCAGCCTTGGCTTACAGGCTCTTCCTCAAACTTCATCTCTGTGGCAGGCTACCTATGTAGACTTATGATATCAGAACTCTAGCATACGTACATTTTTGGGAGGAGAGGAAGCAATAGGGTGCTCACCAAATACCTCCCAACCTGCCTTCAGTGAGGGCAATGGCGTGATGCAGGCATTGCTCCCTCCAGCACCCCTCACATGTGATCCAGGCAGTGATGCCCTAGCAGACTGGTAGTTGAGATGAAATGGTATCTCACCAGGATCTGCAATTCCCACACACCCTCCTCCTCAACCAGCAGATGAATGAGTGTTTGGGAATCAGACCACCTGCATTCAAGTGTGGCTTTTGTACAACCTCTGTGACCTCAGGCTGGGCCTGTTTCCACATCTTGTAACAGGAACGATAATAATGCTGGCTTCTCGGGCTGCTGAGAGAGCTGGACCAGAGTGTAAACTCCATGAGGATGATGTGCCCATTTTATACTATGGGTAAGTAGTAGGTGCGTAACAGATTTGTATCGAGTGGATCATTGTGCAGGTCAATGGAGGCACTGGTTTAAGAGATTGTAGCCAAAAAGCTAAATAAACACCCAGGCAACACTGGAGTCACAGGTTCTTGTGAGAGAAATGGGGAGGGCACAGACAGGAAGACAGTGTTAAGTGGTGGGGCCCCCATCCCCACCCCTTGCTTGAAGCAGATCAACTTTTATCAGATTTATACAAGAGATTCATTCCTGCAGTTATGCATTATTGAAGACTGAGCTTCCCAGAGGCAGCAATGGAAAGCAAGATCTGTATTATTTTAAAATGTGAGCACATGTAAGTCTTTAGCAATACTTGTAAATCGCCAAATTTCCAAGTCACCTAATGCAAATTTGCATGAAATGTGACACACCAATTTCAGGGTTCTGGATAAGATTTGGTGGACAGAATGTTTCCTGAGGGTTAAAAGGTCCAGACCCCACTGCTGGCCTCCAGGCCTGGTGGTTGGGGGTCCTATCAGAGGTGAGGCTTGGTCATAATTATCTGATTGCAGCTAAAGTGCCAACACTGATGATGGATTCAATTTAACAAAACTAGAGCTGATTCAAAGGTGTTTCTGGGCAGCTATGTGAATTGTTAAGAAATTAAATGTTGTCTTTTTTCCTTTTTGCTCACAGCTTTGCCGTCTTTCTGAAGGACTTTGCTGCAGATGAAGAATGCTGACTGAAAATACATAGGGCTGGATCCTGCTCCCAGGTGCGAGGAGGCCTGAGACTGCACATTAGTAGGCCCTGCAGGAGAATACCATGCAGTGTGAAGAAGGTGTCTGAGCCCCTTGGGAAGAGAATTTGGCTGGCTCACCTGGGAGGCAGAGGTTAAGGGGGCTGGTGCTAGGAGGGGTATTTTGGCCACTGGGACTGGGTGACAAGGTGTTGGGTTTCTGAGGTGGTGACGGTGTGGGCAAGTCCCCTTGCAAAGGACCCTGCAAGCTGGCAGGTCCTAGGTGGGAGTGGCTCCATGGGGACTCAGGTCCACAGTCTTGAGAGTGTGGTCCATGACACAAAGGCAGGCCTGCATCAGTGGAGAGGACCCTTGAGGGCATCTATCATGCATCCCCAAGGGCAGTTGTTGACTGGGGCATTGTGCATGATGGTGACAATGATAGTGGCAAATATTTATCAATTGTTCACTAGTGCTAGGCACTGGTCTTCTTGTATTGAATACACTAAGTCGTAGTTCTTATTATTACCCCCATTTATAGATGGGGACACTGAGGAACAGAGAGGTTTAGTTGGCCAACGTCACACAGACAGTGAGAGGCAGAGCTGGGATTTAAACTTGTCAATAGCTAGAGTCTAGTTCTGGTTCCTGTGCTCTGCAACCACAGGCAGTGACTTGTGAGGATGGTGATCACACTAATTGAAGACTGAGCCCTTTCTAATTATTTGGACCAAACCTTTGGATGCTTGTAAGACCAATGAAGAGAAGACCCCAGAAACTAAATAATACTGATTTTATCATCTACATTAACTAATGGGGGTTTGACTTGATTTAGAAATGGGCCCTGGCTGGTGTGGCTCAGTGGGTTGAGCACTGGCCTGCGAATCAAGGGGTTGCCGGTTTGATTCCTGGTCAGGGCACATGCCTGGGTTGTGGGCCAGATCCCTGGTGAGGGGTGTGTGAGAGGCAACAACACACCGATTTTTCTTATCCTCTCTTTCTCCCTCCCTTCCCCTCTGTCTAAAATAAATAAATAAAATCTTAAAAAAAAGAAATGGGATGAATCTTATACCTCAGGAGTTATAGAGCAGTTCATATCTGTGGCCCCCATAAGAATGTCAAAGTCACTTTCTTGCATTTTTGATATGCTTTCTTAATTTTTAATAGATGCTGTATTATATTACATAGTTTAAAAATC
This sequence comes from Anoura caudifer, assembly GCA_004027475.1. Lineage (NCBI taxonomy): Eukaryota > Metazoa > Chordata > Mammalia > Chiroptera > Phyllostomidae > Anoura > Anoura caudifer. The sequence goes on along the minus strand of PVKU01011332.1, from coordinate 34,104 downwards.
AAAATAATGTAAAAAGATGTTTACAAAAAAGCACCAATCCCTTTCTCGTCCATTGTATGCTCTCTCCCCCCTTAGATGGCCACATTTATTACTTTTGTGTGTCTTCTTCCAAGGTTTTTTATTCAAGTACAGGAATTGTGTGTGTGTGTGTAGGTGGGACATCGGCTTGGCCAGAGGAGGGGAAAGGGAGCACTGAGCACCCTTAGTGGTTGACCTGGTTAGTAAATGCACAGGGTGCCCAGGCTGGGTGGTAACAGGGGAAAAAGAAGCTAAATATTGGGTTGGCCAAAAAGTTCATTTGGATTTTCCCATAAGATGGCTCTGGTAGCACATAGTTGTCTTTAACTTCTTTCTAAACAATTTTGTGAGATTGTATTGTGACAGCTGTCATATCAGTGAGCATTTTAAAAAAATTATCAAAATTGGTGAATTTTTGTATAGCCATTTTAATATTGAAGATGGAAGAAAATATACAACATTTTTGGCATATTATGCTTTCTAATTTCAAGAAAGGTAGAAATGCAAGTGAAACACAAAAAAATATTTGTGCAGTGTATGGAGAAGGTGCTGTGACTGATCGAATATGTCAAAAGAGGTTTGCGAAGTTTCATGCTGGAGATTTCTTGCTGGATGATGCTCCACACTTGGGTAGACCAGTTGAAGTTGGTAGCAATCAAATTGTGGCATTAATTGAGAATAATCAATGTTATACCACCCAGGTGATAGTCGACCTACTCAAAATATCCAAATCAATAAAGTTATTGGTGAAAATGAAAGACATGTCTTTTATTTTATGGAAAAACCAGATGGACTTTTTGGCCAACTCAAAGTTGCAATATTGACAGTGGGCTGCAGATTTGCAGAGAAGAGACTGTGCACAAACACATTACCCAAAGTGACCAATTTATTTTTTTTACTTTGTATTTCAATATTTCTTTTTTAATTTTAATTTTTTATTGCTGTTCAAATACAATTGTCTCCATTTTCCCCCACCACTGTCCCCCACCCCAGTCCCCCACCCCAGCCATCCCCACCTCCCAGCCTTGATCCTACTGCCCTTTGGCTTTGTTCATGTGTCCTTTGTACATGTTTCTTGACAACCCTTCTCCCTTTTCCCCCCATTATCCCCTCCCCTTCCCCTCTGGTTACTGTCAGTTTGTTCTGCATTTCAATGTCTCTGGTTATATTTTGCCTGGTTGTTTGTTTTGTTGATTAGGTTCCACTTATAGGTGAGATCATATGGTATTTGTCTTTCCTTAGCCAGGTCTGAACAGGGTGGCTCCCCTGAGCAGGAGCACTTTCTGTTTGTTCTTCCCTCCCAGCTGTTCTCTTCACAGGTACCAGTTTCAGTGCCCCTTTCCACATAGCTACTATCCTCTGAGAGCCTACTGGACAACAGTGTTCTCACTGTGACACAGACCTTCTGTGCCTGGACCAACATCTGGGAAGAAATGACTGTAGCCACTTGGGCACTCTGTTAAAGAGCAGGTTACACCTTTGGCTCTAATGGTTCTGGAACCAGCATCATCACTGAGGGGGAGAAAGTGGAGCTGGGATGCAGGTTCCCCTGAATAGTGCCCACCTCTGCCTGCACAAGATACAGGGGTCCACCTCTCTGCAGTGTCAACAGCTTATTTGGCATCAAGAACTGACTTCACTTTACCAGATTTCATCCTTACAACATTCCTTCTGTCTGACATGTATTAAACTCTTAGTAAATCCTGGTTGAATTGAATGAGTTAGTCCCTTGAATGGGATCTTATTATTCCTGCTAGCTCTCTGACTTAGTCTCCTACCACTGTCCCTGCTCACTCTGCTCCAGGTGCACTGGCCTCCTTGCTTTTGTGACCACCCTCCTGCCTCTGCCTTTCTATTCCCTCTGCCTGGATACTCTTCACCCAGATGTCCATGTGGCTGGCTCCCTGCCCTCCTTCAGGCCTTTACTCCAAATGCCCCTTCTCAGTGGGGCCTTCCCCAAGCACCTTATTTAAAATTACACCCAGCTCTCCATCCCCTACTTCATTTGCCCCCAAACATGAATTATCTCCTCCCATTCCATAGACACTGCTTCCTGACTGTCTTCACCATGTGCCTGCCAGCTAAGACATGTGCTCCTTCAGGGAGGCACTTCCAGCTGGCTGGCTCACTGGGGACCTCTGACAGGGCCTGGCTCAGGACAGGTGGTCAGTAAACATTTACTGACTGCATGAAAGAATAGATAAGTTCCTTTTTTACAGAGGAGGAAACTGAAGCTCTGAGAAGTGAGCTGACCACTGTCCAGGTAGCAGAGGTGGGATTCAAGTCCAGGCTGACTCCAAAGCATGGAGTGTGGAGCTGGGTCCTGGGAAACATGTGAGGCTTTTTAGATGGATCCCAAGGTAAGTTGCCTTTGAGGTATAGGGGAGAAAAAAATTCTTTCTCCCTCTCTCCACCTTAAATTTATTGGTTGGGGGTTCTGTGAATTAGACTGACAAAAACCAGATTAACAAGAGAAAAACAAGAGAAAAAGTTCATTAACATGTGTATTGAGCATACACATGGAGTACCTAATGCTGAGTAACTCAAAGGGGTGTTAGAAGTTGGGCTTACATAGCAGCTTCACAAAAGAGCAATACATTGCTAGAGAAGTGACAATACAAAAGAAAAGGACTGGGTTTCTAGGGCAGCAAATTGTGGGAAGGTGACTATATGGGGAAGCTAATGAAAGATACAGGCTAGTTTAGTAAGGCTGTCATGTAGATTCCTAGGGTGCCAGTTCCATGCTAAGAAGTGTCTAGAGTTGAGTTCATTGATTAGCTTCTGTTAGGGAGGTGGGATGTGGTAGAGAGAGGAAGGGAGACAACTTTACACATGTCTGTCCTGCTTTTAGACAAATAGGGAGAGGGCAAAGAGACTTCTTCCTTCCTTTTCCCCTCCCTCATCACCCGCCCCCATAATCCTTACCACCCGCCCCCATAATCCTCACCCAAGGACATGTTTTTTTGAATTTATTTTTTTGGTGGGGGGGAAGAGAAACATTGATGTGCAAGAGAAACATCAATTGGTTGCCCCCTCTACGTGCCCCAACTGGGGGTCAAACCTACAACCTAGGTATGTAACCTCACCAGGAATTCAACCTTCAACTTTTCGGCACATGGGACAATTCTCTGAACACCTGAGCCACCCAGCCAGGGCTAGAGAGTTTTTCTTGTACCTGTTTTTACTCAATTGCCTTAGATAAAAAAATAATCCTTATGCCAAAGTGGCATGTTTTTGAGTGGCATAGCCTGCTAATCCTTCAGAGGCAAAGGTTTTCAGTAACTGAATTTGCAACCTGCATACAAGCAAGTGCAAAGAATTTCCAGCCATTCTGACAGGTAATGCCAGGGCATACCTGCTAGGTAGTCCCAGGTAGCTACAGGTAATGGGAAGGTGTGTTGGGAAGGAGGCCTGCCTCAGATACCATCTTCACTGTTATTTTGCTTCAGGGGACAGGGACCTTTTTCTGAACCTGCTTGTGGGGACATCTGCAGATACAAGTCCTCTGTCTGATCGCGCTTCCCACATGGACCCTGTGGACTGTACAGTAGAGCTCTGGGAGTGAGCTTGGGACTTTGTCCACACCAGTTATTATGTGGTTAATTGTTTCAATATGCCCATTAGCTGACAATCAGGGAGTGAATTAACTTCTGCTTTTCTGGCTGTATTTTAAAGGCATTTTTAAATGCTTTTTTTTGGAGCCTATGCACTCTTCAGAAATTAAATTTAGACTGTGATTTTATTACCCTTTTAATTTAATTTATCCTAACGGTTGCATTCAAGCTGCGAACCAGCTGTTGACTTTGAAAAAACATTGTTCAATTTGAAGGAAGCATTTGAAAACTTAATGAAATAGCTGTAAGTAATCACTACAGCAATTACACAAACCGGTGCTGTGTGTTGTCACCAGGGGCATAGCAGGGGGTCTGGGAGAATGCTCAGGTGGGCAGAGGGATGACTTGGGCAAGAGATAGACAGGCAGATTTAGGGAGAGGGTGGGAGAAGGGAGTACACAAGCAGGACAGCAGACCACGCAAGCACGTCTCCTCCCTGGGCTGCCTGGGGCCCCAGGCCATGGGAAGGAGAGTTGGTCACAGGCCCAGCTGAACACGGGGACCTGCTGAGCTCCTAGCTCCTACTGTTCCCTCCTAGTCACTGAATTTCATCTGACAGCTTCCTCTACCCCTGCTTCTTGCCTGGGCTGGACAGTGTTCAGGGACTTGACTTGGACCTAACGTTTATGTCTCTTCATTTACCACTGTGGTACGTTGCAACAAAATAGGCACAAATCCTTCCCATTCTGTATGAAAGTCCCTTTGCAATGCACTTCTCCCATTAGGAAGTGAAGCCTCTTCTTCATGTACACTTGAAAAAAATGTGTATTCTGCAGTTTTGAAGTGAAATGTTATTAAAATGTCTATTGAGTCTATCTCATCTAATGTGCCATTTAAGGCCATTGTTTCCTTATTTTCTATCTGGATTACCTATCCATTGATATAAGTGGGGTACTAAAATCCCCTGCTATTATTGTATTGTGTGGATTTCTCTTGGTATGTCCAATAGTAATTGCTTTACATACTTAGGTGCTTCTATGTTGGGTGCATAGATATGTATGATTGCTATATCTCTTCTTGGATTGGCCTCTATAATTGCGTGATATCCTTCTTTGTCTTTTAAAACATATTTTGTTTTAAAGTCTATTTTGTCTGATATGAGAATTGCTACCCCAACTTCCTTTTTGTTTCTATTTTCATAGAGTATCTTTTTCCATTTCTTCACTTTCAGTCTGTGTGTCTTTTGATCTGAAGTGGGTATCTAGTAGGCAGCATGTTGATGGGTCATGTTTTAAAAGCCATTCAGCCATCCTGTGTCTTTTTATTGGAACATTTAATCCATTTATATTAAAAGTAATTATTGATAAGTATGTACTTATTGGCATTTTATTCATTGCTTTAGGTTGTTTTTTATAGTTGTCCTCTTTTCCTTTCTTCTTCTCTTGATCTTTTCCCTTGGGGTTTGGTGTTTTTCTTTATTGTTTTGTTTGGGTTCCTTTCTCTTTGTTCTTTGTATAACTTTTGTAGATTTTTGGTTTGTGGTTACCATGAAGTTTATACACATCATTCTTTATCTATGGGTGTTTAAGTTTGAATATATTATATGAAGACTACATTTTTACTCCCTCTGCATGCTTTATGTTATCAATGTTTTATTTTAGCTCTTTTTGTGTTGTGTATCAACTACTTATTACAGTTTGAGTTGAGTTTGATACTTTTTCTTTTAACCTTTGTAGTAGCCTTTTATATGTCTGATTTATTGTATTTATTGAATATTTGGCTTCACTTGTGAGATATTTTCCCCCCCTCTTATATTTTCTTATTTCTGATGATGCCTTTCCTTTTCTGCTTGTGGAAGACCCTTGAACATTTCTTGTAAAGCTGGTTTAGTGATAGTGAACTCCTTTGGTTTATGCCTATTTGAGAAACTCTTGATCTCTTCTTTAATTCTGAATGATAACCTTGCTGGGTAAATTATTCTAGGTTTTGTAGGTTCCTTTCTTTCGTCACTTTAAAAGACATCCTGCCACTCCCTACTACCCTGTGAAGGTGATGAGCAGGCACTTCTGGCACCTGGGGCACAACCTGCTGGCTGGAGCAACTCCTAGCAGGTAGACCAGGTGGGTGTGGTTATGCCCCACTGTTCCTGCTGTCTCTGTTCAGAGGCAGCAGTCTCCAGATAATGTAGCTGTGAACATGCCAGAGTCCCAGTAGAGCCCTCACCTGTCCTATCCAAGTGGAACGGAAGTGAATGGTGCTAATGGCTCCTCTTGCCTGAGAGTTCCCACAGCTCCCGGAGGGCTCATGTGGCTTCCCAGCTTCTCTGTATGGTCTATTTCTCTTGTTTATTGTCAAAATCTGCTCACTCAGTGATTGGGTGTGTCCCAGGAGTCATCGCTGCCTGCACACGCATATATTTGATTTTGCTCATGGGAGTGTTGAAGTTGGTGTCCTCCTTCACCGCTGCCACTTTGGATCTCCTATAGGGCTACCTTGGTGATGGAGTACTTGAGCAAGAGCCACTGTTGTTTTGTGCCCCTGGGCTTTTTGGTGTTGTTTATCACACAGCATTACCTAGTTTGCTCTGACTGTGTACTTAGGCAAAAAAACTTAATCCTCTGGGCCGTAGGATTTTTTTTGTTTTTTGTTTTTGGACATCACATGGTTTTCTTAAGCTGTATAAATAAGAACAATGTGTGATAATATGGAACATATTTCTCCATTGGATTGGATAGATTATTTTACATAAATATCAGGCTATATTATTAAGATTTTCCTTTTAAGTTACTGGTCATTGATTTTTAAAAAATTTTATTGTTGATGCTATTACAGATATCCCTCATTTCCCTCACTTTGCCCACCTCCAGCTAGCCCTTGCCCCCTCTTCCCTGGTCTTCACCTCGTTGTCTGTGTGCATGGGTTATGAATATATGTTCCTTTTGTAAAATATATTTTATTGATTATGTTATTACAGTTGTCCCATTTTTCCTCCATCATTCCCCTCCACCCTGCACACCCCCTCCCACCCACATTCCACCTCTTTAGTTCATGTCCATGTGTCATAAGTTCTTTAGCTTCTACATTTCCCACACTACTCTTGCCCTCCCCCTGTCTATTTTCTACCTACCATCTATGCTACTTATTTTCTGTACCTTTTCTCCCTTTCTCCTCCTGCCACTCCCCTGTTGCTAACCCTCCATGTGATCTCCATTTCTGTGTTTCTGTTCCTGTTCTAGCTGTTTGCTTAGTTTGCTTTTGTTTTAGGTGTGGTTGTTAATATCTGTGAGTTTGCTTTTTACTGTCATATTTTTTATCTTTTTTTCTTAGATAAATCCCTTTAACATTTCATATAAAAAGGGCTTGGTGATGATGAACTCCTTTAACTTGACCTTATCTGAGAAGCACTTTATTTTCCCTTCCATTCTAAATGACTGCTTCCCTGGAAGAGCAATCTTGGATGGAGGTCCTTGCCTTTCATGACTTGGAATATTTCTTTCCAGCCCCTTCTTGCCTGTAAGGTCTCTTTTGAGAAATCAGCTGACAGTCTGATGGGAAGTCCTTTGTAGGTGACTGTCCCCTTATCTCTTGCTGCTTCTAGAATTCTCTCCTTCATTTTAATCTTGGCTAATGTAATGATGATGTGCCTTGGTGTGTTCCTTCTTGGCTCCAACTTCTTTGGGACTCTCTGAGCTTCCTGGACTTCCTGGAAGTCTATTTCCTTTGCCAGATTGGGGAAGTTCTCCTTTATTATTTGTTCAAATAAGTTTTCCACTTGTTGCTCTTCCTCTTCCCCTTCTGGTACCCCTATAATTAGGATGTTGGGACATTTAAAGATGTCCTGGAGGTTCCTAAGCCTCTCCTCATTTTTTTGAATTCTTGTTTCTTCATTCTCTTCTGTTTGTTTCTTTCTTCCTTCTGGTCCACTCCATTGATTTGAGCCCCAGTTTTCTTCCCATCACTGTTGGTTCCCTGTGCATTTTCCTTCATTTCACTTTTTGTAGCCTTCATCTGTTTATCTAATTTGTGAGCAAAATCAACCAATTCTGTGAGCATCCTGATCACCAAGGCTTTGAACTGTGCATCTGATAGGTTGCTATCTCTTGGTCGCTTAGATGAATTGGCTCTGGGGCTTTGATTTGTTCTCCTGTTTGAGCCATTTTTGGTTTTTCTTTTTTCTTTTTGATCTGGTTGCAGCTGTTATGTAGTGAGGGGTGGAGCCTTAGGTGTTCCCCAGGGCAGAGCAGCCCAGTCGCTGGGTTGTGATGCTGTACATGGGGGCGGGGTTCAAGAGGTAACAATGGCGCTTGCTCTGTTCTCTCTCAAATTCCAGTCCCTTCCTCTGCTTCCCCTTTGCCTGGATTATCTGCGTGAGAATGTGGGACCACCTGGTCAGCCAGTGGCCTTGGGTGGCCTCACTGGGTCTGCACCATTGCCACCAAGTGCCCCGGATCCGTTAGCTGCTGCCTGTGCACCTGGGATCTGCCAGCTGCTGCTGCCTGTGTGCCAGGGTCTGCCAACTTCCACTTTTTCCTGCCGCGACTCCACCCCTCTTACTGGTCTGGATGAATGGTTGTTGGACTTCCGTACAGCTCAATTTTCTATGAGTTCTGCTTGTTTTCTTGTTTCTAAATCTTTGTTGTCCTTAATTTTGGTTGTGTGAGGAGGCACAGTGTGTCCACCTACGCCTCCATGTTGGCCAGAAGTCATGAATATATGTTCTTTAGCTAATCCTTTCACCTTCTTTTATTCAATTCCTGCCATCCCTTCCCCTCTGACAATGTCAGTCTGTTCCATGTTTCTGTGCCTCTGGTTCTATTTTGTTCATTAGATTCTGCATATTAGTGAGATCATATCATATTTGTCTTTCTCTGACTGGCTTATTTCACTTAACATAATAATCTCCAGGTCTATCCATACTGTTCCAAAGGGTAAGAGTTCCTTATTTTTTTTTACAGCTGTGTAATATTCCATTGTGTAAATGTACCACAGCTTTTTTATATACTCGCCTACTGAAGGCTACTTGGGCTATTTCCAGATCTTGGCAATTGTAAATAACTCTGCCATGAACATGGGGGTGCATATATTATTTCTGATTGCTGTTTTGGGATTCTTAGAAGTGGGATCACTGGGTCAAATGGCAATTCCATTTTAAATTTTTTGAGGATGCTCTATGCTGTTTTCCACAGTGGTTGCACCAATCAACATTCCCACCAACAGTGCACTAGGGTTCCCTTTTCTCCACAGCCTTGCCCTGACACTTATTGTTTGTTGATTTGTTTATGATGGCCATTCTGACTGGTGTGGAGTGGTGTCTAATTGTAGCTTTATTTTGCATTTTCTGATAATTAGTGATGTTGAGCATTTTTTCATATGTCTGTTGGCCATCTGTATGTCCTCTTTGGGGAAGTATTTATTCAGGTCCTTTGCCCATTTTTTAATTGGATTGTTTGTCTTCCTGGTGTTGAGTTGTATAAGTTCTTTATGTATTTTGGAGATTAACTCCTTATCAGATGTATCACTGGTGAATATGTTCTCCCATATGGTGAGTTTCCTTTTCATTGTGTTGAGAGATTCTTTTGCTGTGCAGAAGCTGTTTAGTTTAATGTAGTCCCATTTGTTTATTTTTCCTGTGTTTCCCTTGCTCCAGGATACATATTAGCAAAAATAATAATCCAAGAGATGTCTGAAATTTTACTGCCTATGTTTTCTTCTAGGATTTTTATGGTTTTGTGACTTACCTTTAAGTTCTTTTTTCATTTTGAGTTTATTCTTGGGTATGGTGTAAGTTGATTGTCTATTTTCATTTTTTTTGCATGTACTAGTTCAGTTTACACCATTTATTGAAGAGACTGTTTTTATTCCATTGTGTGTTTTGTCAAATATTGATTATAAAGATGTAGGTTGACCATAAAGTTTCTGTGTTCTGTTCCACTGATCTATATGCCTGTTCTTTTAAAAAATATTTTATTTATTTATTTTTAGAGAGGGAGAAGGGAACAAGAAAGAAGGAGAGAGAGACATTCATGTGTGGCTGCCTCTTGCATGCCCCCTGCTTGGGACCTGGCCTGCAACCCAGGCATGTGACCTGACTGGGAATCACACCAGTGACCCTTTAGTTTGCAGGCCAGCACTCAATCCACTGGGCCACACCAGCCAAGGCTATATGCCTGTTCTTATGCCAGTACCAGGCTGTTTTGATTACAATGGCTTTGTAGTATAGTTTGCTATCCAGTATTGTGATCTCTCCAACTTTGTTCTTCTTTTCAAGATTGTTGAGGCTATTTGGGATCTTTTCTTGGTTCTATGTAAATTTTTGGAATATTTGTTCTAGATCTGTGAAATATGCCATTGGTATGTTAATAGGAATTGCATTGAATCTGTAGATTACTTTGGGTAGAATGAACATTTTAATGATGTTAATTCTTCCAATCCATGAACATAGTGTATGCTTCCACTTGTTCATATCTTCTTCTGCTTCTTTCTCCAATGTCCTATAGTTTTCCAAGTACAAGTCTATTATCTACTTGGTTAAGTTTATTCTTAGGTATGTTACTATTTTTATTTATTTATTTTTGCAATAATAAATAAGATTTTTTTTAGTTTCTCTTTCTGAGAGTTCATTAATAGTATGTAAAAATGCTACTGATTTCTGAATATTAATTTTGTATTCTGCTACTTTGCTGAATTCATTTATTAACTCTAGTAGTCTTTTTGGTGGGGTCTTTAGGGCAGGGGTGTCAAACTCATTTTCACTGGAGGTCATATCAGCCTTGCAGTTGCCTTCAAAGGGCCTAATGTAATTTCAACTCCTTAACAGTTAAGGAGTATTTATATTTATACAGTCCTAAAATTATTTTGGCCCTTTGAAGGCAACTGTGAGGCTGATGTGGCCCCTTGTGAAAATGAGTTTGACATCCCTGCTTTAGGGTTTTCTATGTACAGTATCATGTTATCTTTGAATAATGACAATTTTACTTTCTCCTTTTCAATTTGGACGCCTTTTATTTCTTCTTGTCTGATTGCTGTGGGTAGGACTTCTAGTACTATGCTGGATAAGAGTGGTGAAAGCAGACATCACTGTCTTTTCCCTGATCTTAAGGAAACACGTTTTTAGTTTTTGCTCATTGAGTATGTTGGCTGTAGGTTTTTTTGTATATGACTTTTATTATGTTGAGGTATGATCCTTCTATTCCTATTTTGCTGAGAGTTTTTTTTTATCATGAATGGATGCTGGATTTTATCAAATGCTTTTTTGCATCTATTGATATGATCATGTGGTTTTTATCTTTCATTTTGTTTGTGTGATGTATCACATTTATTGTTTGTGGATATTGTACCAAACTTGCATCCTCAGAATAAATCCCACTTGACCATGGTGTTTGATCTTTTTCAATGTATTGCTGGATCCAGTCTGCTAATGTTGAGGATTTTAGCATCCATGTTCATCAGAGATATTGGCCTATGATTTAGTGTCTTTATCTAATTTTGGAATTAGGATAATGCTGGCATTGTAAAAAGAGCCTGGAAGTCTTACTTCTTCTTGAATTTTATGGAATAGTTTGAGGAGGATAGGTATTAGTTTTTCTTTGAATGTTTGGTAAAATTTTCCTGTGAAGCCCACTGGTCCAGGACTTTTGTTTGCTTTTTTGACTACTGCTTCAATTTCATTATTTGTTATAAGTCTACTCAGGTTTTATGATTCTTCCTGATTCAGTTTTGGTACAGTGTATGTTTCTAGGAATTTTCCCATTTTTCCCAGTTTGTCCAATTTGTTGGCATGTAGTTGTTCATAATATTTTCATACAATCCTTTGTATTTCTATAATGTCAGTTGTTACTTCACTTCTTTCATTTCCAAGTTTATGTAGTTGGGTCCTCTTTTGGTTTCTTGATAAATCTGAGTAAAGGTTCTTCACTTGTTTCTTCAATGTTTATTTTTTCAAAGAATAAACTCTTCATTTCATTGATCTTCTGTATTTTTTTTAGACTCTTATGTCATCTGTTTCTGCTCTGATATTTATTATTTCCTTCCTTATTCTTACTCTGTGCATTTCTAGTTGTTCTTTTTCTAGTTCTTTAAGTGTAGAGTTAGATTTATTTGAGAATTTTCTTGCTTCCTGAAATAGGCCTGTAATGCTATGAACTTCCCTCTCAGGACCGGTTTTGCTGTGTTCCATAGATTTTGGGGTTGTTACATTTTCATTTTCATTTGTTTCCAGGTATTTCTTGATTTCTTCCTTGATCTCATCAGCAATCCATTCATTCTATAATAACATGCTATTTTGCCTTCACATATTTGAATGTTTTTAAATTGAGTTCATGTGAATTGAGTTTTTAAATTTGTAGTTGATTTCTAGTTTCATGCCATTGTGATCTAAGAAGGTGCTTGATATGATTTCAATCTTCTTGAATTTGTTAAGACTTATTTTGCATCCTAACATGTGGTCTATATTTGAGAATGTTGTATGTACATTTGAGAAGAATATATATTTTTCTGCTGTGGGATGAAATGTTCTGTAAATGGCAATTAAACCCATCTGATCTAGCATGTCATTTAAGGTCACGGTTTCCTTGTTGAATTTTTTTTTTTTTGTTTTGCCTGGAAGATCTATCCAGTGATGATAGTGGGTTATTAAAGTCCCTTACTATGACTGTATTGTTGGCAATCTCTTTTTTAAAAAATATATTTTATTGATTATGCTATTATATACTTGTCCCATTTCTCCACCATCATTCTGCTCTACCCTGCACACCCCCTCCCACCCACATTCCCCCCTTTAGTTCATGTCCATGCATCATAAGTTCTTTAGCTTCTACATTTCCCACACTATTCTTGCCCTCCCCTATCTATTTTCTACCTACAGTCTATGCTACTTATTCTCTGTACCTTCCCTCCTCTCCTCTTCCCACTCCCCTGTTGCTAACCCTCCATGTGATCTGCATTTCTGTGGTTCTGTTTCTATTCTAGCTGTTTGCTTAGTTTGATTTGTTTTAAGTGTGGTTATTAATATCTGTGAGTTTGCTGTCTTTTAACTGTCATATTTTTGTCTCTTTTTAAAATTTATTTTAATTGTTGTTCTTGTACAGTTTTCTGTCTTTTCTCCCATCCCAGCCCACTGCCCTAGCCCTCCCCACCTCCCTCTCATTTCCACCCCCCTAGTTTTTATCCATGTGTCCTTTATACTTGCTCCTGTAAACCATTCCCCTCTTCCCCTGATCTTCTATCCCCTCCCCCTCTGTGGTGACTATCAGTCTGTTCTCAATTTCAGTGTCTTTGGTTATATTTGGCTTGTTTGTTTGTTTTGTTGATTAGGTTTCTGTTAAAGGTGAGATCATATGGTATTTGTCTTTCACTTCCTGGCTTATTTCACTTAGCATGCTGCTCTCCAGTTCCATCCATGCTGTTGCTAAGGGTAGGAGCTCCTTCTTTCTTTCTGCTGCATAGAATTCCATTGTGTAAATGTACCATAGTTTTTTGAACCATTCATTTACTGATGGGCACCTGGATTGCTTCCAACACTTGGCTATTGTAAATTGTGCTGCTATGAACATAGGGGTGCATAGGTTCTTTTGATTGGTGTTTCAGGGTTCCTAGGATATAATCCTAGCAGTGGAATTGCTGGGTCAAATGGTAGGTCCATTCTTAGTTTTCTTAGAAATTTCCATACTGCTTTCCATAGTGGTTGTACCAGTCTGCAATCCCATCAACAGTGCACTAGGGTCCTGTTTTCTCCACAACCTCTCCAACACTTGTTGTTTGTTGCTTTGTTCATGATGGCCATTGTGACTGGTGTGAAGTGGTATCTCATTGTGGTTTTAATTTGCATCTCTCTGATAGCTAGTTATATTGAGCATCTTTTCATATGTCTCTGGATCCTCTGTATGTCCTCCTTGGAGAAGTGTCTGTTCAAGTCCTTTGCCCATTTTTTAACTGGGTTGCTTGTCTTCTTAGAGTGGAGTCATGTAAGTTCTTTATATATTTTGGAGATTAAACCCTTGTCTGAGGTATCATTGGCAAATATGTTTTCCCATACAGTTGGTTCTCTTTGTATTTTAATACTGTTTTCTTTAGCCATGCAGAAGCTTTTTATTTTGATGAGATTTCATTTGTTCATTCTTTCCTTTATGTCCCTTGCTTTAGGGGACATATCAGTAAAAATGTTGCTGCATGAAATATCTGAAATTTTCCTGCCTATGTTCTCCTCTAGGACTTTAATGGTGTCGCAGCTTATATTTAAATCTTTTACCCACCTTGAATTTATTTTTGTGCATGGTGTAAGTTGGTGTTTGAGTTTCATTTTTTTGCAGGTAGCTGTCCAGATCTCCCAACACCACTTGTTGAAGAGGCTATTTTTGCTCCATTTCATGTTGCTGCCACCTGTGTCAAATATTAATTGATCGTAGAGAATTGGGTTTATTTCTGGGTTCTCTGTTCTGTTCCACAAGTCCATGTGCCTGTTTTTATGCCAGTACCAGGCCGTTTTGATTACAGTGGCCTTGTAATACAGTTTGTTATCAGGTATTATGATCCCTCCTACTTTGCTCTTCTTTCTCAAAATTGCTGCAGCTATTTGAGGTCGTTTATGGCTCCATATAAATTTTTGAAGTGTTTGTTCTATGTCTGTGAAATATGCCATTGGTACTTTAATAGGTATTGCATTGAATTTGTAAATTGCTTTCGGTAGTATGGAGATTTTGATGATGTTAATTCTTCCGATCCATGAACACGGTATGTTTCCATTTGTTTGTGTCTTCCTTGATTTCTTTCTTCAGTGTTGTGTAATTTTCTGCATACAGGTCTTTTACCTCCTTGGTTAGGTTTATTCCTAGGTATTTTATTTTTCTTTTTGCTACATCAAATGGGATTTTTTTCTTGATTTCTGCTTCTGCTGTTTCATTGTTGGTATACAGAACTGCCTTTGATTTCTGGATATTGACTTTGTATCCTGCTGTTTGGCCAAATTCATTTATCAGGTTGAGCAGCTTTTTGGTCGAGTCTATAGGATTTTCTGTGTACACTATCATGTTATCTGCAAACAATGATAGTTTTGTTTCCTCCTTTCCAATTTGGATGCCTTTTATTTCCTTTTCTTGTCTAATCACTGTGGCTAAGACTTCTAATACTATATTGAATAGACGTGGTGAAAGTGGACAACCTTGTCTTGTTCCTGATCTTAGTGGAAAAGATTTTAGTTTTTGCCCTTTGAGTATGATGTTGGCTGTAGGTCTCTCATATATGGCCTTTATTATGTTGAGGAATGCTCCCTCAATTCCCACTTTGCTGAATGTTTTTATCATAAATGGGTGCTGTACCTTATCAAATGCTTTTTCTGCATCTCTTGATATAATCATGTGATTTTTGTCTTTGCTTTTGTTTATGTGATATATTACATTTACTGATTTGCAAATGTTGAATCATCAACCATCCTTGCATCCCTGGGATGAATCCCACTTGGTCATGGGGTATGATCTTTTTAATGTATTGTTGGATACAGTTTGCCAATATTTTGTTGAGGATTTTGGCGTCTATGTTCATCAGCGATATTGGCCTGAAATTTTCTTTCTTTGTTATGTCTTTATCTGGTTTGGGGATTAGAATGATGCTGGCTTCATAAAAAGAGTTTGGGAGTCTTCCATCATTTTGGATTTTTTCGAAAAGTTTGTGAAGGATAGGGGTTAGCTCTTCCTTAAATGCTTTGTAAAATTCTCCTGTGAAACCATCTGGTCCTGGGCTTTTGTGTGTCAGGAGTTTTTTGATTACTGCTTCAATTTCATCTGCTGTTACTGGTCTGTTCAGGCTTTCTGCTGCTTCTTTATTGAGTTTTGGAAGATTATATTTTTCTAGAAACTTGTCCATTTCACCTAGGTTTTGAAATTTCTTGGCATACAGTTCTTCATAGTAATTTCTTACAATCCTTTGTATTTCTGTGGTGTCAGTTGTAATCTCTCCTCTTTCATTTCTGATTGTGTTTATTTGGGTCTTCTCTCTTTTTTTCTTGATGAGCCTGCTTGAAGGCTTGTCAATTTTGTTTATCTTTTCAAAGAACCAGCTCCTGGATTCATGGATTCTTAGAATTGTGCTTTTAGTCTCTATGTCATTTAATTCTGCTATGATCATGATTATTTCCTTCCGTCTACTTGCTCTGGGGTGTCTTTGTTGTTGTTCCTCAAGTTCTTGTAGGTGTAGGGTTAGGTTGTTTGTTTGAAATGTTTCTATCTTTTTAAGGTAGGGTTGTATTAGTATGAACTTCCCCCTGAGGACTGCCTTTGCTGTGTCCCATAGTTTTGGGTTGTTGTGAGTTCATTTTTATTTGTTTTCAGAAACTTTTTTTATTTCTTCCCTAATATCATTCTTGACCCATTCCTTGTTTAATATCATGCTATTCAATCTCCATGATTTTGATTGTTTGGGTTTTTCCCCTCGGGGTTGGTTTCTAGTTTCAGTCCCTTGTGGTCAGAGAAAATGCTTGGTATGATTTCAATTTTCTTGAATTTGTTGAGGCTTGTTTTGTGACCTATCATGTGGTCTATCTTTGAAAATGTTCCATGTGTATTTGAAAAGAATGTGTATTTAGTTTCTTTGGGATGAAGGGCTCTATATATATATCAGTTAAGTCCATTTCATCTAGAGTGTTGATCAATGCCACAGTATCTTTGTTGATATTTTGTTTGGAAGATCTGTCCATTTTTGACAGTGGGGTGTTGAAATCTCATTCTATAATTGTGTTGCTGTCAATATCTTTCTTGAAGTCCTCTAAGATTTTCTTTATGTATTTAGGTGCTCCTATGTTGGGTGCATATATATTTACAATGTTTATGTCTTCTTGGTGGATTCTTCCCTTGAGTATTATGAAGTGACCTTCTGGGTCTCTCTTTATGGCCCTTCTTTTGAAGTCTATTTTGTCTGATATGAGTATTGCTACCCTGGCTTTATATTTCTGTCTGTTTGCTTGGAAAGTTTGTTTCTAGGCCTTCACTTTGAGTCTGTGTAAGTCTTTTGTCCTGAGGCGAGTCTCTTGTAGGCAGCATATGTGTTGGTCATGCTTTCTTATCCATTCAGCTATTCTATGTGTTTTGATTGGAGTATTTAATCCATTTACATTTAAGGTCATTATTGATAGGTACTGATTCATTGCCATTTTCATATCTCTCTCTCTCTCTCTCTCTCTCTCTCTCTCTTCCTTCCTTGCCTTAAAGCAGTCCCTTTGGCATCTCTTGAAGAACTGGTTTGTTAGAGGTGTATTTTTTTAGACTTCTTTTGCCTGGGAAGCTTCTTATTTGGCCTTCTATCTTGATTGAAAGCCTTGCTGGGTAAAGTAGTCCTGGTTGCAGGCCTCTGGTTCTCATTACTTGGAATATTTTTTGCCATTCTCTTCTGGCTTGGAGCATTTCCATTGAGAAGTCAGCTACTAACCTAATTGGGGCTCCCTTGTATGTTACTTCCTTTTTCTCCCTTCCTGCCTTTAAGATTCTCTCTTTGTCTTGGAATTTTACCTTTTTAATTATGATGTGTCTTGATGTGGGCCTGTTTGGATTCCTCTTGAATGGGACTGTCTGTGTTTCCTGGATTTGTGTGACTTTTTCTCTCATCAAATTAGGGAAGTTTTCCATCATTATTTTTTCAAATAGGTTTTCTATCCCTTGCTCTTCTTCTTCTCCTTCTGGTATCTCTATTATATGGATATTATTACATTTCATATTGTCTTGCATTTCTCTTAATCCCTCTTCATTCTTTCTGAGCCTCTTTTCCTTTTCTTGCTCTTTCTGGGCATTTTTTTTTTCCTACTTTGTCCTTCAACTTGCTGATCCAATCTTCTGCTTCATTGATTCTGCTTTTCATTCCTTCCACTGTGTTCTTCAGTTCAGAAATTGTATTCTTCATTTCCTCTTGGCCCTTGTTGATAGTTTCTATTTCCTTTTTCATGTTGATATAGTTTGCAGTGAGTTCATTGTAGCTTCCCTGCAGTTTCTGGTAGCTCACTGTGTGCTCATCGAGCTTCCTGATAACCATTGCTTTGAACTCAATATTTGATAGTTGAGTTGCCTTATTTCATTTAGCATTCTTTCTGAGGCTTCCTCCTTTCCTTTCATTTGGGGATTGTTTCTTTGTCTTCCCATTGCTTGTGAGATTCTTCTTGTCAGTTTCAGCTTCTTAAATTGATCTGTTTTGGCTCCCTGGGTTTATGGTGTGAACTTCCGTGGTAGAATACCTGTGAGATTCAGTGGTGCAGTGTACTTCGGGTATCTTAGTGTTCACAGCTTCCAGTGTTTCAGCCTTTGGGATGCTCCCTTTTTGAGTCCAACTCTGGTTTTTTCACAGTTCCAGGTTTTTTTTTTTTTTTTTTTTGGTCTTACTTAGGATCATGGGTGTGAGCTCTGGGTCTTCCACAAAGCCCCCTCCTCTGGTTGCAGGGATGCTGGTTGCAGAGCTGCCTCTGGTCCTGGTCCCAGGGCCATCCCTGTTCGCAGAGTCAACCCTGGTTGCAGGGTCACCTCCAGTTGTAGGGCCTCCCCCGGTCAGAGAGCCTCCCCTGGTTACTCGGCTGCCCCTGGTCGCTTGGTCGCTTCCCGTTGCAGAGCCATCCCCGGTCGCAGAACTGCCCCAGTTGCAGAGCCTGCTGTGGTCTCAGGGCCTCCCCTGGTCACAGAGTTTCCACCGGTCGCCCAGCTGCCTCCAGTCTCAAAGCCGCCCCTGTTCACTCGGCCGCCCTTGGTTTCAGGGCTGTCCCTGGTCCCAGTCCCAGGGCCACCTCATGTTGCAGGGCCACCTCTGGTCATAGGGCTGTCCCCGTCACAGCGCTGCCCCCAGTTGCAGGATCTCTTCTGGTTGCAGGGCCACCTCCCATCGTGGGGCCTCCTCTGGTCACCGGTCTGGGTGAATTGTTGTCGGACTACTGCACAGTTCAATTTTCTCTCTGTCCTGGTTGGGTTTTCTTTCTTTCTTTCTTTCTTTCTTTCTTTCTTTCTTTTCTTTTCTTTTCTTTTCTTTTCTTTTCTTTTCTTTTCTTTTCTTCTATATTTTTGTTGTCTTTAATCTTGGTTTTGAGAAGAGGTACAGCGTGTCCAGCTACACCTCCACCTTGGCTGGAAGTCTTTTACTGTCATAGTTTTTATCTTCTTTTTCTTAGCTAAGTCCCTTTAACATTTCATATAATAAGGGCTTGGTGATTATGAACTCCTTTAAGTTGATCTTATCCGAGAAGTACTTTATCTGCCCTTCCATTCTAAATGTCAGCTTCGCTGGATGTAGGTCCTTGCCTTTCATGACTTGGAATACTTCTTTCCAGCCCCTTCTTGCCTGTAAGGTCTCTTTTGAGAAATCAGCTGACAGTCTGATGGGAACTCCTTTGTAGGTGACTGTCCCCTTATCCCTTGCTGCTTCTAAGATTCTCTCCTTATCTTTTATCTTTAGAAGTCCACCAAGAGGTTTTTAAAAATATATTCAGGTGCTCTTATATTCGGTGCAAATATGTTTACAACAGTTATATCTTCTTGTTGGATTGATTCCTGCAGTATTATGTAGTGACCTTCTTTGTCTCTTGTCATGGCCTTTGTTTTGAAGTCTATTTTGTCAGATATATGTATTGCTATCCTAGCTTTTTAAAAATTTCAATGAACATGGAATATTTTTTCCATCCCTTCACTTTCAGCCTGTTTGTGTCTTTTGTTCTGAAGTGGGTCTCTTGTAGACAGCATATATATTGGTCATGTTTTTTCACCCATTCAGCTGCCATACATATTTCTTTTGGAACATTTAATCCACTTACATTTAAGCTTATTATTGTTAGGTACTTATTTACTGCCAGTTTTTCCGTTATAGCTATGTTCTTCTCTCTTACTCTATTTCATCTTAGAGCAGTCCCTTTAACATTTCTTGCAATGAGGGTGGTAATGAAATCCTTTGGCTTTTTTTTTTTTTTTTTTTTTTTTTTTTTTTTTTTTTTTTTTTTTTTTTTTTTTTTTTTTTTTTTTTTTTTTTTTTTTTTTTTTTTTTTTTTTTTTTTTTTTTTTTTTTTTTTTTTTTTTTTTTTTTTTTTTTTTTTTTTTTT